>BRDA01011601.1:18693-62641 GCA_036984385.1 Crenuchus spilurus | reverse complement strand
GCTGTTGTCATAACCATGTGTTAAAACAAAGTGAAAGACTTGGTTTTAAGATCAGCCTAAGGTGTTGTCCCACAGGATGATTGTAAAGTGTGAAAGGGCTGTAATTAAGCAGGTTGTACAGTGGGCATGCTAGGACTGCCACAATCATGAAGTTTAAGCTGATGATTAATTGCCATACACTGCTCAAAAAAATAAAGGGAACACTTAAACAACAGAGTGTAACTCCAAATCAACCACACTTCTGTGAAACTAACCTGACCAGTTAGGAAGCAACACTGATTGTGAATCAATTTTACCTGCTGTTGTGCAAATGGAACAGACAACAGGTAGAAAGGAGAGGCAATTAGCAAGACCACCTGCAGAACCACTCCTGTATAGGGGTTGTGACCACAGACCTTTTCTCTGTTCTCATCCTTTCTGGCTGATGTTTTGGTCACTTTTGCATTTTGTCAGTTCTCTCACCATAGAGGTAGCATGAGGCGATGTCTACAACCCACAGTTGCTCAGGTAGTGCAGCTCATCCAGGATGGCATATCAATGCGAGCTGTGTCAAGAAGGTTTGCTGTGTCTGTCAGCACAATGTCCAGAGCATGGAGCAGATACCAGGAGACAGTCCAGTACACCAGGAGACATGGAGGGGGTCGTAGGAGGGCAACAACCCAGCAGCAGGACCGCTACCACCTCCTTTGTGCAAGGAGGAACAGGAGCAGTGCCAGAGCGCTGTAAAATGACCTCCAGCAGACCACGAATATGTTTCTGCTCAAAATGTCAGAAAAACACTCCATGAGGGTGGTATGAGATTTTGAGCATGATTCCAAATCCAGACCTCCAAGGGGTAATAATTTTGATTTACATTGATCATTTTTGTTATTTTGTTCTCAGCTCAGCTCCTTCAGTTTATTTGAGCTATGCTGACAATCAGTTTAGAGCTACTGAATATGGAACAGTTCTTTGTCCCCTAAAGCATTAATACCCACATTATTGCATCCATTCTGCTTTTTATTTGTTCAGCTTTAAAAATTTTAATTCGATCTTTGCAGGAAAGTAATTAGTCAGATTAATTGATTTAAAATTGTTCTAATTGTGCTTAGGTAATTACAAACAGTGAGCACTTGGGTTGTCTGTCTCTGAAACTGCAGACATGCTAATCTGTAAAAAGTTAGAAATGTCTGTATTCTGTCAAAACATTGGTGTTGGACAGTGCATGTCCTTAATTTATAACCAGAGTATCAATTTGGTATTATGATGCTGCACTTAGTATCAAAATTCTGCTAGAGTCACAATCTAGTGAACATGTTAAACAAAAGATCTACGCCACTTTTGTACCGTCATAGTTTCACTTTGTTATCTGATGGATTGCTGTGGCCATACTAGTATGACGCATGCACCTCAAAATCAGACTGATGAGCATTCAAAGTTGCTTGAGTGGTGACTTCCGAGGTCCCTTAACGGTCACAAAGTATTTTACTTGAATTTTTTAGACAAATATTGGAAGGGATAAAATAATGTGAAAATTTGTCTCGTTATTGTTTTGAGTATAGTGTGCATGATTTTTTTTTCATGTTCAAGTTGGATTTATATTGCTAATTTTTGTATGTTTTCCCAGACAAAGGATTAAACTGGTTTATTTGTTTGCTGGATAATTTTGGTATAGTACCCTTTAATGTTTTGCTGACTTCTACACAGCTTGATAACTTGAGCCTGTGGTTTTTGCATGGTATTCACACGTTCAGATTCTTTAAAGCTCTGTATTTCTTTTGTACAGCTCCCCCACACTCATCTTTTCAATACATTCCGGATATGTATTAGCCTTGTTTATTATATTAATCTCACTCAAATGAATCAGTATATTGTATTTAGACCAGGTATAAGAGGAGATCCTAATTTATTCTCAGTTTTCCACAGGATTTGCATTCATCCTGTAAAGTTAATTGACTGTAAAATGAAGGCAACCTGCTTAGCACCAGTGCATGTGACTGTTATCATAGACTGCTCTGCAGTTGTAATTTGAATTCACTTGTGGGGTGACCAGTGTTTTAATAGGACTTCGATTACTTGATTTTTAAAAATTATTTATCTTTGAAGCACACATCCACAAAGTCTATTGCTATCTCTGTTTTTCAAAACCACATAGGTTTGTGAAGCCAAAAGAACATCTGCATGGTTATCTGCAGGAATTTTTATTGAAAAGCGGTTTTAAAGCTGTTATTGTTGTGAAAATGAAAGAGGGTGGAAAGTGAGCTGGTCATTACCAGCTCCATTATGAATAGAGGAAATGCCTTCTGTTCATTTTTAAGACATCCTGCTCTGGTTGGTCCAGTTAGTCAAAATCCTTTTTTAATGGAGGTTTTGTTGGCATTTTTTTGTATACATTGGGTTTTTTTTCTTGAGTGTTTTATTTGAAGTTATAAAGCTACCTGAGTGAAATGGTTCAGTTTAGTGTGCTTGATATTGGAGTAGTGTGATTTTAAAGAATTGCTTTGATTTGACCAATAACTCAAGCAATGTCTGATGACTTGCTGTATTTTGAAAGAGGAAAGGATAAGGGAGATGAACAGCTTCTGTAGTAAAGTCTGCATTTGATTTTTACAATATATTTAAACCTGTAGAAGTAAATGTTAAATTAATGCTCATCCAGGAAACACTAGTCTCAATCTTCTTTTCATAAATGTCTGCAAATGGTTTCACAGTAAATCACGCTAAAATTCATGACGGTTCTTAGTTTGCAATTTTTAGCATTAAAACCATGGTTGATACCACATTTTGGAAAAACTCACGTTAAATACTGTACAGTGGAAACCAAAATTAGTAATAGTCTACCCGATGCATCCGTGCAGGTGTGTCATGCATTATTGGGATTGTGTGTGTCATATGTTGAATGAGTGTTGTGTATCTAGGCATCCACAATGACTTTTGTATTTGGCATCATTTAAAGTTGAGGTACTGTCTGGATTGTGTCCTCCACTAACTAGTTAGGGATCCTTCTTTGATAAGCGACGAAGCATTTTTTAAGTCACTCTGTATAGGAGTATCTGCTAAATGTCTCAAATGTAAATGAGTAACGTGGTGGAACAAGAGTGTGAGCTGCTCCAGAGTAGTTTACTTTTGGTGAGAAGGTGATCCAACCTGACTGGTATACTCCACAATTTGATCTTAATGGTAAGCAGGTTGACGCTAAAACTTTACAGTACTATTGCTGCTGTCACGTGTCACTAGCCCACTGCGTAGACTGTTGTGTCCATTCCTAGTGTGACGCTGCACTGTCTCGCAGCAGTTACATGAGGGCTTTCGAGACAAACAGCGGAATAGAGCCATGGTTTGGGACAGGTGAGGGCCACATGGCAGCTGTGAGACAGTAGGTGCACGCCACTTGGCAATGGCAACGTGACCGCGACAGTTCTTGCTTTACTTTCTTGCTCCCACACCATGCATCTCTGATCACTCAGAGGAGGCTACAGGTTTGCATGGTTGGTTTGTGTGCGTTTTGGTGGATTTAGGTTTGTGCCTGTATGAAATCAAGCCAAATAGCATGGCGAACACCTTCTGATTTGGCCCAGAGAAATGAACTACAGGTGTGAAAACGACCTTAGTGTTCATTTAAACTTGCACTAAGGAAAATGTTCAGCGCACAAAGTACATTTGTGTGGTCATAGAGTTCAACAGATTGAGCTTTAGCCCTCCAAGTTTACAAGCCTTGGAGGTATGAGCCAGTACTTTTTTTTTGTTTTGTTTTGTTTGTTTGTTTTTGTTTGTTTGTTTGTTTGTTTGTTTGTTTTTAAATAGAGAATTCTTTTGTAACTTATTTTTATTAATGAAAGAAATATTTTCACAGAGAACTTTTGGCTTGTCCCTAATGTTGGGTAGTCAAAAATAACTGTTCCAGATGTTCAACCACATCACATTTGCCCAGATTTTGCTCCACCCTGAAGTAGTGTCAGTTTGGTGATTTGCAATTATAATTAAATATTCAAAACAGTATATCAAAGTGTAAAACTTACACTTTTTGTAAACAGTATATCAATAATAAGTTCTTGTATATGCACCATCAACATAAGCCATTTTTTTTGCCTTTGGTTTTTGTGTAAGAGAGCAGCGTGTTCTTAATACATGTTAATTCTTAACTATAAAAAGGAGGAAAAGATTAGAAATCAATTAAAAGAAAGTTAGATCATAGTCATATTACTGGTTCAGAGCAGATGAGACTGCTGGCTGTGGACTGAGTAAAAGGAAGTATTGCGTCATGGCGTGTGTGTGTGCGAGGGAGAGCGTGCAAGACACATGCCGCCTCATCTTCCTCTTATGGGGCGTGGCCTGGGGTGGGGATCCGCTCTGGCACTCTGCCGGCTGTCACTCTCCAAGAAGAATTGGGTGAACGGTCAGCACCACCGGCTTAGACACCAAATCTCATCATAGGGATTCAAATTTGTGGCTTTTGGTCTTGCGTCCACATAGTCTTTCTCCACTCACCCTTTTTTTGGTGTGTTTGGTCTGTCGGTTGTTTATTGGCACTGAACTATACCAGAGCTTTTGTGTTGAATCTTCTGAAACGAGGTTGATTTGATAGTTATGGTTTTTAGGCTCTGACAGAGGGAACAGCTGAAATGGACTGAATGCATTAAATCATTTGCATTTACATTTTACATTTGAGGCATTTTAGCAGACGCTTTTATCCAAAGCGACTTACAATTGGGGGTTAGGGTTAGGTACCTTGCTCAAGTGACCAGCCCTGGGATTGAACCAGCGACCTTCAGGTTACTAGACCAGATCCTTAGCCACTAGGCCACGGCTGCCCCCAAATCAGTGAATACAGGCTCTGGATCAGAAGTTTAATCTTTCTTTCTAAACTTTTCTTATTAATGATGGATTTTGTTTTAATGATGGCCTTGTCTGGTGGTTTGAAATCTCAGGCCAAGTGGTCAAGCTCTGCGTTTTACTTTACAAAATGTGAAATTTGTGGCCAGTGGGCACTGTTGACCACTGCTCTTAACTCATAACTGTGGCGACATTAAATCGTAAAAAATCTCTGTTGCCTGACTCTTACTGGGTTTATTCTCAGTCTGTTGTCATTTTCTACACTTGAGTTGATCTATCCACTAATCCTTTTGCTTTTAAATAATGTAACAAAAATAGACATGGTTCTGCTGCAGTTAACAGTTCAGTAAACTAGAAGAAATAGCAATGTAACAACATTCAACTTAGCTAATAGCTTTAATGTTCTCTTCAGCACTGAGATGCTGATTTTTCAGGATTTTAGTTTTGGTGAACATGTATGACTAATGTCCAATATTTCATAGTATTGTGTAAGCCTTCTTTTTAAACGAGTTCTGTGATATTGCCTTAGAAGACGTTCTGACACCTCCTGTCACGCTACTCTACTACTGGCTTATTGCAGATGGGAAGTTATCTAGCATTACTCAACCATCTTTTGTCAACCTCCATGATCTGTGGCAGGAAGACGTGCTTTATGTAAGCACAGTGGTGATGTCAGCTGTTATCAGAAAAAAGTTTCATTTAAGTCTTCACCTAGAGTAAAACTAATTCTTCTGAGGCTGTCTGTGGACGTGCCTTTAAGTTGTTGGGTATAAATTTGGAGGGTTTTTTCTCCCCTTGATGTGACTGATTAGTGCTGTAGATCAGGGTGGGCAATTCTTGATAGTTTTTGCAGCCGTGAGAAGGGTGAGGAAGGGGTGGAGGAATTGGGGGTTGGGTGTGCGAGAGGCCAAATGAGGAGCAGAGGGAGGAGCACTGAGATTGGGGAGGGTAGTATTGGGAGAGGGGCAGTCTGTGAAGTTGAGGCGCTGCATTCCTCACCCACCCCCCTCTCTGCTATGCTTGCACTGAGCTTTTCATCAAGGCCCTCTCTGCACATGGGGAGAAAGAAGTAGTTGTGGTTGACATCCAGTGCTAGAGCAGAATGTTAGAAGCCCCATCACAGCCACCCACACCCCACCAACATCACTCCTCTGCCTGGTTTATCTCACATCTGCATAATTCCCACTGCTCATCTGATTACACTGTGCTGGGGATGATCAAGTTCAGCCCACACACATGCTAGGACAAATATATGCACTAACATGCTATCCTAAGTAAGGATGTACCAGTTGTACTTTCTTTTCAACTGCTAATTCCAGTGTTTGAACTTTGACCATTAATGCAGTGTACTGGTATATTGGTACTAATTGTCCAGTTTTCATTTTGAATCTGTAGGTGTTTGTGTGGAAGTAGCATTTTTAAATGTCAGTTGTTTTAAACCTGTAAAATAAAACTATTCAGCTTAAAAGCAGAGAACTTAAAATGAGTTGAAACAACTGAAATAAATGACCATTTTTAAAACATCATGAGTAAGGTAGTATTGAACAGCATTGTGATTTTATAATATTGCAAAATAAATCTGGGATGCTGCATTTTAGAAATTGTTTACAATGGACTTTCTATCACAGATGCCATCTAATTAATTAATTGTACACTAAAGTTTGCAATCATCACCAATCAACAGCCCTCAAAGTCCCCTACTGCCTGCTAGCTCAAGTGTTGTTAGCAAGTTGTGCCACATTTAGTAATTTTTCATTTGAATTTTCTCAAAATGAAACAAGATTGTGAATCGAATCATGGGTTGAATGTATCACTGGGTATGAGATCAGATTGGTATGTCGCTCCTTCCAAAATCCGCACAGGTGTGTGTGTGTGTGTGTGTGTGGGGAAATGTGCAGGGCTACACAAAGAGACTGCCGTGGCCTGTTTGAGGCTGTTTTGGTTGCAGCAGGTGGGAGCGCTTGCTTGTTCCCACATCTGCCTGCCTGGCCTGGCTTGGCAGCTGCTCCAGTTTAACTACCACTGCTGCTTCTGCTGCTCCTTCACTCCCAGATCCTTTTGTTCTTTTCCTACCAACAACGAATTGTAAAGAATGAATGAATTTAGGCTTGGTGCCTGTGTGTGTGTGTTTCTTTTGTTTGGAAGCAAAAAGGAGAAGGGTGGGGGTAGGGATTATAGGTTGGCCGAGAGTCAGTTACAACTGACTTAACTGGGGGGGTGGGGGTGGAAGGGTGCTTGCTGACTCTCAGCTGTACTCAGATCTCTCAACAGCTGTGACTCAGTGGCTGAAGATTTAGTAAAGTGGACAAAATGGACAACTCACCTAGAGCTTATTCTCTTTCTCTCTCCTTCTCCTAGGTCTTCTAACCTGATTTCGCCTGACGCTGCGTTCTCTGAGAGAATTAAGGAAATATGGAGTGACATGCTGCAGATTAGTTAGCGGATTAGCAGCTTTGAGGACATTCACCTGTGCGTGAGCACACATTCCCCTGTCCTGCATCTGAAGCCCTGTTGCTCAGCCCGTCTGTCGTGCAGCCATGGCTGACCAAGGCATGATGAGCCTCTTTGGGGATGAGGGGAATTTGTTCTCCGATGGGCTTGAGGGTCTTGGGGACTGTGGCTACCCCCAAGGCCAAGCAAATCCCATGGGCCAGATGGCCCATGAGCACCAAGGATACGGGCAGCTCTCTTCTCATCACCTCTCAACACCTGCTGTCCCTGGGCAACCCAAACTTGGCCACCACTTTGATCATTTTGGTCAGTATGAGCAACACAAGATTCATTCAATCGAGCAGCAAGGAGGGCGGATGATGGGGAACGGACCAGTCAATGGTATGTCTTCCCCCCACTCACGGTACCATGCTGCCCCAGCAACCCACAGTGGAGGACCCACAGCTGGTGGAGGACACCATGTCTACCAGGGAGCACAAGGAGATGGGCGAGGTCAGTCATACCCTGATGGTGGAGGTGCCTGGGGCCCTCAGACCATGCAGGTTCCTGAACAGAGCCGACCCCCTTTCCAGCAACAGCCAACACAGCCACCTTCTCATCAACATGGCCCTGCAGGACCACAGGGCCACAGTCACCAAATGGGGCCCTACATGGGCCACAACGAATACAACATACAAGGGCACAACCAGACGCAGACTCCTCCAAGAATGAACCACTTTCCTCAAGGCATGCCTCAGGAGGCAAACCGTTTCATGGGCCATGTGGGATTACCACAAAATCCAAACATGGCAGGGCCAGCCATGCGCCACCCAACACAGACACCCCAGCAGCATCAGCAGACCAGTCAGCAGTTCCTCCATCGGACGCCCCAAGGGCCCATGCACCCAGACTCTGTAGCCGCCCATGGCTCACCATTCCCTCAGAGCCCATCAAGGCAGCAGCAGCAGCAGCCACAACAAGTCATGGGTGCAAGACCCCACCAGAACATGGGATTTAATATGAACAACCAGCCAGTCTCCAGCAACACTGTAAACAGCTCAGGGCAGTATCCTCCCTATCCTCCATACGGCAACCTTAATCAGGGATTAGCCAACACTTCAGGGATGAGTCCCAACATGAGCCTTACCACCACCAGCAGCACCACCACTAATGCTCCTGTGGCCCAGGTGCAGCGTTACCCGGGTCCTGGGGGGCCCCAGCGGTACCCTGCACCTGGGACCCAACAGGGACCAATGCACCAGCAGGCCATTCACGTGAACCAAATGACCCCTCAGCCTATGCATCCAGTGCAGAACCCGCCCTCAGCCCAGCCGAAAATGCAGCAGCAGCATCTTGCCCCTCCGCCTCAGGGATCTTATGGTTCTCCCCCTTCCATGTCACCCATGAGGAACATGGCCACCCCTACAGGCACTCCTCCACCCCAGCAAGGCCGCCCTCCCAGTGCAGGCCTAGGACCAGATGTGAGCGGATATCCTGGTGTCTCTGTAACCCACCAGCCCCCGGGCCCCCTGGCCCATGGCCCACAGAGGGGACCAGGCCCAATGACCCCAGCCCAGCAGCTCCCTCATTCACAGCAGCACTCACACCCTCCCCCTACACAGATGTACGCGGCCTTGTCACCCAACCACAGGGGCCCGGGTGCTCAGGGAAGACAAACCAATCATGCAGATGGGCAGCCCCCCACAATGCCTTTCCAGCAGTTGCAGCAGGTGCGAACCCCTCCTGCTCTCTCTGCTACACAGGCGCACCTAGCTGCACACCACCACCAGGGCTCCCCACCATCTCAGCATGGCAGCTGGGTCCCCACGCACCAGTCACCTCCAGCCAGCCACCAAGTGCCTCACATACAGGTCAGTGGGGTGGAAGAATTAGATTAATTTTGACCTGAAATCAAAATTTTTTTAGTTCATGTTCCTGATCACATTAAGCATCTCTCATCGTGTGTGTGTGTGTGTGTAATATTACAAAGGTAAAATTATTGCTTCTAAACTGACGTAGCTTAATATCTTATGGAAAATGTTGAAATTGATGCTTTTGTAGTGTAACAAACTGGCATTTTTAGGACTGCTTTTTGAATGAGAAGTCATAACAAAGATTGTTTACATCAATCTTAGTCAGTGTGAATCAGAAATAAGAACACATTTCACTACCTGAAAGAAGTCTTTTTTTATTCTAAAGGATATGTAGAAGTTTGAAAATGTAAGGGTAAGTAGATTTGAAGCTTGTTGGATAGATCATGAGCACATGGCAAAGGCATTATGTAGGCTAAACAGATTGGAAAATATTTAATGAAGTTTATTAAAATCGTCAATATCATGAGTCAAAATCAAATTGAGGTGCTTGGAGATTCCCATCTCTCTTATTTAGATTGATGTAACACTTGGAAAGTCTATCTGCAGGTAGGTGGTGGAAGGTAGGTGTGGTGGTGTGTGAGGGTTCCACATCGGAGTGTTGCCTCTGCCCCTGCGGGTGTAGGGGGTGTGTGGGAAATGGATTTTTACAGCTGTTTATTTCCTCTTTGGTGCATATCCTGGCCCTCCCCGAAACACAGGCGCCACTGCGCTAATCCGCCCCCCCCCCCTCCTTCTGAAGGGGAAATGCTCCCTTCCTGCTCTCTCAAAGCATCTCTCTCCTCCCCCGTCTGTACTCTTTCCGCTTGCTCTTTCTCTTTCTGTCTGTCTCTGTATCTCACTCCCCTGACTGTCTGTCTTTCTCTCTCATCTGTCTGTCTCTTTCTCTCTCTCTCCGCGTTTGGTTTGTCTATCTGTGTGGACTCGTGCAAGTTAATGGTGTTCAGCAGGATGTGTCCTGTAGGGTGGGTGGAGGAAGGGTCCAGTGGTGAGGCAGCTCTCAATTGCCTGCCTTCGTGAGAGTCACGTGATTTGCAGGCCATTAGCTTGTTTTGCACTGAAAGGCTCTTTCTCTAGTGACCCATTCACACACAATGGCCACTCTTAGTCTACCACGCTTACATAGCATATAGTATTTTTTTTCTTTCTCACTATTTTCACTACTGAGTCACATACTGGTTCACTTTTTGTAAATAATGTCCCAAGTATAAACTTTGGTGGTTGACATTTAAGATGTCAGTATTAATTTGTCTTACCTTACGTGTGACCTAGATGTAAGGCAGCGTTCATCGCTTCAGTGCATCTCTGTCTTTGGCTGTAGGCTAATAACCCATCGCTTCTTTTGTCTGTTCACAAAATGTGCCTGAAGGCATTGGATCCTCTCCTTTTTTTCCTCTTCTCTGCTTCTTCTTCCTTTCTCATGTGGTAGATTTAATAGTCGCCTTCCGACCAGCTGTGGCGGTGTTTAATTATTGAGGTTTGGTTGTCTCATCATGGTGCTTCTGCAGCTTTAGGCAAATATTTGGTTAGGGATATGTGCACCATTCATGTCCAATACAGGTTAGGCTGTCTCCTCATAAGTGCTTATTACAGCTTGCTGTACTGCTAGTAAGGTAATCTGCCTGGATCTTTCAGTAGGCACCAGGTTAAGTGTAATCAAGTTCAAATTTAGCCAGCACATACCATACAACTAAGTTTAATACTCCATTGAAAATAAGTAAAATAAAATTATGCCACAATACTAAATAGAAGTGAAAGCTACCGTATACAGTAAATCACAGGAAAATTGATGATTCATTTCAAGTTTTAATGATAAACCATGTACGAATCGCATGCTCTGGAAAACTCGCATTAAATACTGTACAGCGTCAAAACCAAAGGTAACAAAAGTTAGTTACCAGATACAGCCACGTGGTCCAGGTGCAACATGAATGTGTCAGGAGAGACATAGGAAAATGCTATGTCTCCTGCTTTTAAGAAAAGTAGAACTACAAAGATTAAACTGAGTTTTTCAGTTATTTGGCTGTCTTTCCCAGATCACTCTATAATAAGAAAATACACTTTTAGGGTGAGGGGACTACTTTCTGTCCTTTACCAGTTCCATAAAGAGTTGCCAAAGTCTGTAAGATTTATTAATGGATCCTTGAAGGATGAACATGACTGTTTCTAATTTCAGATGTGGTATAACCTCATTAATTAATGCAGGGAATTTGGGCGGTTGTACCAGTTTCCACTGTTATTACTTTTCAACAGGTTTTAACAATACTGATAATTATAATTTAACCTTACTGTTTGTTATACATGAATAGAAAGCAAAAACACAACAGCCAGTGAGGTATTACTGGGCTTATTTGTTTTAATATTTTTGTTTGTAACTTAAATTTGATGCCAGTAATCACTTGACAGGTATGGCACATCATATGGATGCGTTGTTAGCTAGCCAACCCTCTTCTCAGAACCAGTGGAATAACTCTGATGCATGTTTTAATGTATTAACTGAATCTTGAGCTCCATTTAGTGCTTGTATTGTAGAAATTTTAGATGCAGATTTATTCTGACTTTGATTACACTAGTGATCGTTACGAAACAGAGATATACTGATGAGTAAATGACCAATCCTTCAGAGAGAGAACTCCAGTCTACTCAGACAGGCTCTCTATTGTAGTTTCTGCAGCACAAGTAAAATGGGTACCAAGCGTAACTGTTCACAGATGCACACATCCTCATTTATGTAAAGCAGTAATAGCAAGACAAGCTATGGCTCATCTCCAGGCAGTGTTTATTTTGGTTTTATTGGTTGTTCAACTGCATCCTTGCCTAAATTCTGCACCCTTCAATTTCTCTGGGATTTGATGAACACTGCTCTAAATGATGTCTAAATTATATTTAATGTATAGTGGTGTCAGATATTTAAGGTGTATGAGGAAAGATGGCTTCCCCTGCTTTCTTTGTTTTTAAAAATCCTTTATTTTTTTTAATGCAATCACTAAACCTAAACTAAAAATCATTATTGTAGTGCTAAATAATCACATCTCCCAGCTGTTCATCAGTGGACTGTGACGATGTATATTTCTAATAATTAAATGTTTCTTTCGGGGAATCCTTTGCTTGTCTTAATAGATTGTTTTCTGGTAAGTCTCATAACTGTTGTGCAGGGCGTATGTTTAAACTAACATATACAGTACACCCATAAATAAGAAGCCCATTTAAATTTGTTCTTTGATAGAGGCAGGCTGAAGTTCAGGCCATGAATCTTTTAAGATGGTGTTTAGTTGGGGTTAGGCCCAGCACGTAGGAGCCAAGTGTCGTCAGATGAATTGGGTGTTAGCTCATCACTAGTTTTCCTTTTGCAGGGAGTAGAAAAAAAAACTGCTGTGAGGCAGAAGCATAGGGCTCCTTCAGGGAGTATTTAGCTCTCAGAGCGAGCACTTTGCCTGCTAGATTAACTGACACGTCAGTCTCCTCGTCCGAGAGATGAAACTTTATATCAAGCATATCGCATTCTGGTCTGCGGCTGTCAAATTAGAAATGCAGAGAGCGTGTGCAGAGGGGCCCATTGTCATTCATGCAATTGATTATTGGGGAGGCTTGGCAAGAGACGAGACATTTATCCGTTAAAGCAGCGGCAGAGGGCAGAGGCAGCATCCTCCCCTCTGGTCCAGCTGGTCTAGTGACCGCTACTAGGCTGGGTGTTGGGTGTGTTCTGTGACCTTGCAATTGTTTCACATGCATATTATACCCCTTTCCCCTCTTTTAGTTTGTTACAGGAAATTTGCATTTAACCACCTCAGCAGTGTGGTTTTAAAAGACTTTTGCTTAAAGTGATGTGCATGCCATGCAACAAAACGGCATCATATAACGCTATGAAGTCTCTTCCGAGAATCTACTCCATACACTTTCATTCAAAAAAACAACAAAAA
Source organism: Crenuchus spilurus (assembly GCA_036984385.1). NCBI lineage: Eukaryota > Metazoa > Chordata > Actinopteri > Characiformes > Crenuchidae > Crenuchus > Crenuchus spilurus. Next base: position 49,608 of record BRDA01011601.1, on the reverse strand, counting down.
AGCATCCCTAACGGCTTTGACAGGATGAGGATCTTTTAAGATGCATGTGCCTTGCCAGAGTTGTGGCATATTGCTGTAAATTTTGCTGATGTCTATAAACGCCTGCCCCCCCTCCTCCCTTTTTAAAGTATAGATATAATTTATTAGTGCCATAATGCCTTAAGCCCATCTGCTGCTGGGCCTTTGGGCTTCTGGACGCTCTGCACAGCTGCCAGCATGTTTCCTGTCAGTCTGTCTTTGCAGTAGACTGTAGAAGCCAGTTGAGCTAACACTCCAGCTAGAGCTAACACTAGCTTCTGCAAGAGGAGGTAGAAACTTCACGCACGCATAAGCACACACACAAACACACACACACACACACACCCCATTTGGGGATGCACAGGTGCATCAAATACTTGGTTAACTATTTGAGATGACCATCTAAATATTGAAATTGCTATTTTGGCATTTAATTTTTATCACGACAAGACAAAAAATACAGTGGCCCTTTAAAGTTTGTAAATCGATTTGACCAAAAACTTTCATCAAATCTTTACACAATTCTTAAAAGTTAGAAACAAGACAAGAATATTAGACTTTGTCATTTAATTTTTTGGGGAAAACAAGAGCCAATATTACATGGCTGTGATTGGCAAAAGGATGTTGAACCTTTATAATGATCAGATAATTTGAGTTAGTGTCGTCAATGAATGAGGTGATAATCAAGTGTTAGTGGCGGCCCAGAGTTACTTGAAGAACAGGGATCTAGCAAAGTCTTCGTAACACATTTATGGAAATTGTATGAAGGAGATTTCTGGGGACCTCAAAAGAATTGATGCTTATCAGACAGCAAAAGGGTACAAATCCAATTTGGTGAGACAGATATGTACAAATTAGGAAATTCCGGACCATTGTTACCCTTCCCATGAGTGGTCGAACAATAAAGATCACACCTAGCTCTTTTCCACCAATGACGAACCGGCACGTTCTGGTTCGCGAACCTAATTTTGAAACGTTTGTTGCATTTCCACTAACAAAAACAGGTTCTCAAACCTGAAAAGTTTGTTAGCCACAGGAACCAAAGAATAGTGGTTCTTTTTCGGCACGAACCGTGCTGACATCTATGGGCATGTGTAGTTGTACATAGGAGTCAGCAATACTAAATATAAACAGATAACTAAACTCAAACAGAATGCAGTGCGTGTGTAGGTATAAAAACAAAATAGGACAATATAGATAACGTAATGTCCAATTTATTTAAAGCACATACATCAGGCTGAGTTAAAATACTCCAGCTCACACATCAGTTCTGTCTGGATGTTGATGGGTTTTCCTATACAAAAGTGCCAACACCTCGCCAGATGTAGTAAGGCAGCTGAAAGTTACTCATGAATTGTGCATTGAAGTCATGAATGCTAGCATAGCACATTAGCTGTGCTCGTGTTTTTGTCCATAAAGTAAACCTCAGGGTGTTTAACAATGCCTGTACCGTTTAAAATGTTATATGCCTCTGTCTGCTTTACGCACATATGATCCATGTTGTGAATTGAAGTCGCAGTTAGTCCATATGCCATACACCATTTTTTTGCTTTCTGTTCACGTCTGCTGTACAACACCCTCTGTTGATGACGCTTGCTGTGATGTGTATTTGTTTCCACTAAAATGAGTGGAAACGCTGGCCAGTTCACTGAAAGCACCAAGGTTCTTATAAGCACGAACGGAACCAGTTCAAGGACCAGAGTGGTGGTTCTTGTTGGAAAAGCGCTAACCAAGAGCAAGGCATTGTTTGCAAGGTCACAAGAACCCAACGAAACTTCTAAGCAACTAAAGGGCACTCACGTTGGCTGAGGTGATTCCTCAATTGTGTACACTGAACAATAATAGTGTGCATGGCAGGGTTGTAAGGAGAAAGCTGCTGCTCTCAAAAAATAAATAAATAGACAGGAGGCTATTGGAACAATGTTTTCTGGATGGGTGAGATCAAAATAGATATTTTGGTTGAAATGAGAAACACTGAAGAAAGAGAAATTTCACCCCATTTCTGAAACACAGTGGTGGTGGTGGTGGTAGTATCATTGTTTGGACTGTTTTGCTGCATCTGGATGTCATGCTATCATTTTAATGTAACAATGAATTCTGAATTATACCAGCAAAGTTCTAAAGATCTGTTGAAGAGGTTAATCTCAAAAGAACAAGAATAATGCAGCAAGACAATGATTCTTATCACACACATTATTCTAGCAAAGAATGGTAAACATAAATGTTTGAGTGGTGAAGTCAAGGTCCTGACCTTAGTCCAGTTGAAATGTTGTGGAACGACCTGAAGTGAGCAGTTTTTGGGTGGAAGCCCAGCAACATAAAGATGAAGCTGTTTTTTGTACATAGGAATTGTCTAAAATTCTTCCAAACTAATGTGCAGTACTAATCAACAGTTACTGGAAACTTTGAGCTGCAGTTATTGCTACATAAGTGTATAATAACAGATACTGAGAGCAGTGGTTCACATACTTTTGCAACTCGCAAACATATAATATTGGATCATTTACCTCAGTAAATAAATTCCCAAATCTGATATTTGTCAGTTCATTTGGTTCTCTTTATCTATTTAGTGACAGTCTAATGAAGGTTTAGGTCACGTTTATGTAGAAATATAGAAAATTATTCATTAAGCCCCATTTTATGTAGACCATCAGTGCAGAAATGCTGCTTATTGTTTAATAGAACGGTAAAGTTTGACTGCAGTGCTCATATTTTTGTTTAATACTGTAGTTGACTTCTGTCTAGCATGAGTGCCTAAACCTTAGCAATCATGTTAATGTAGATGCACTTAAACTGATATCTGTTCATTAATGATGACTGACATTTCTTGTCTTGTGCCAATTCATGTATGTGAATTTTAGGGTGCCGAGTGATGATTCGACACCTGTTTTCTGGGAAATCACATATTTGCAAAGTAACATACCACAAGATGATAGAAAATGTGGTTCTTCCTGAAGCATTCTAACACGTTGATGTTAGTTTCATTACCAGTGGTGTCTTTCTTTTTTTTGCAAAAAGTATTTTACCACAAATTGTAGGCTGTACTCTTGAACTGGGCTCCAGTGCCATATACTGGGTTATTAACTCTAACCCTGCAAACAAACTTTAGAGGCTACTCTATCATAGTAGAGACAGTCATACTGACACATTTGTCTTATGATTGTACAGATTTGTACATTTTTGTTGGTTTGTTCTAGAAAGCAACTGTTGTAATGTTGAAATATAATGTATGTACATGAAATGTAGCTCAGTCATGTCAGACCAACATGTGATCAGCATTAGTATCAGTAGGACAGAGACGGCATTTAAAGTGCTTCTGGTTCTCTTTCCTTGAGTAGAAGTTGTCCTTTGGGTCCATTGCTGTATGTGTTAAAGAAATTGTAGTTGACTTGACACTTTGCTCTTAAAGATAAAATGTTAGGAAATACGTGTCGGTCATTTTTCTGTTCGTTTTTCCAATGCTAACTGATGCTTTTTTTCCCCCTCTTCCCAATGGCAGCATTCCCCATCAGACCCCTCTTCAGAGTTGACAACATCCAGCAAGACACCTGCCTCAGGCCCAAACCACCAGCCAGGCAGCTGTGACGCACAACAGATGGAGACTGAGCAGAAGCCAAAAAAGAAGAAGAAAAAGAAGGCCAAGGTGAGTGAGGAACTGGAAGGGAAAGTTGAAGTGGCTAAGCTGGAGGCAGGCAGAGGTTTTGGGGAAGATGGAGAGACGGGGCTATGCTTCACTGACCAGTCTCCGCTTGAGAAGAAGAGCAAAAAGAGACCAAAGGAGAAGGAGGCCAAGGAACCGAAAGAACCCAAGACTCCAAAAACGCCGAAAACTCCCAAAACACCCAAAGAACCCAAGGAACCTAAAGAGAAAAAGGCCAAGCCGACCACTCCTAAACCGAAAAGTTCCAAGAAGCCCAGGTATGTCAGCATTTTTTATTGTTTGGGGATAAAACTGTTCAACATCTATTTTTTTTCTAAGTAATGTTGTGATTTATTTAAATGAAAGTAGTGCACACATCCCATAGTTACATGCTTTTGCAAAGGGTGTTAAGTGTCATGAACTGCAGTCATGTGACCTCGTGGTCTTTGATTTTTTTTTTAGCAGCATATTTTCCAGCGTCCAGTTTGATAGAAGCTAGCGATCATGTGATCATCCAGTTCACTGAACTTGAGTTTTCTAGGTCGTCTGGTACCGTGTTGTGCCAGTGGTGGCATGGTTGTTGCTCGGTGACAGACTGATGGAATAATATAAGTATATTAGGAGTTACATTTGATATGTACTCCTTTTACCCCACCCACCCACCCCATGAAAATATTCATACTTCTAGGAAGGATTAAAATATGATTTTTATCTGTTGATTTGTAGACAATACAGGGCTTTAGGTCCCAGATAAGCCTGGGGAAACTCCCTGCTGATGACTCACTGGTGGTAGTGGTGTTCTAGTATAAAAAGAATTGCAAACTCATCTAATCTTCCTTCTTATTGTGGTGTTCAATTAAGGCACACTTGATTTGGGAGGAGGGGCTTGGGTTAAGTATACTGACTACAAATCAGTTTTTTTTTTTTTTTTTTCCCTTCCCTGAATATCTGGACACCCTGGTGCCCTAATTTGTCTGAGAATCCATTGTGCTATATTTGTGTGCACTACCAAGAGTTCAAAGCTGTCGCGTCAGTGAGCCACTTCCTTTAGCCTGGAGGACTTTTTTCACCACGCTGCAGTGTCTGGCTCTTCTCTGGGTGTGTTTTGTTCACATGCCAGCAAAGTTTAGAGGAGTTTCTTCTTCATCAATGGAAGTAAGTTTGTCTTCATTTACTGCAGCAAAAGCTTCAGTTTGTCTGACAAGACTGAGGTTTTGATTGCATTCAGCCATGAAGACATTAGTAAACACAGTGAGTGGGTGAATGTTTCTAGATAACAAACTTTATGGATTTGGAGAATGGATACTTTTTGGAGTATTAATGTTTGAGTGCATGCATTATGAAGGGTTTTGTGAGGTAAAAAATAAATGGCCTCTTTACAGCCCCACCCTAACAAAAACAGCCTACGTCAGGACTGAATATTAATCAGCCTAAGCAGCCATTTTTGCCCCCTCTGTCTGGTGGAGGTAGTAATATGAGCTTGCAGAGGAATGTGTAACACACACACACATGGAGCTTGTGCCCCTCCTCTCCACAGCTCTGCCACTCCACAGCTCCTTTCATCTAGAGGAAGAGGGTGGAGCCAAAGCGAGCAGTCGGTGGTGCCTCTGCAGCACACAGTCGGAGCAGTAGGTCATCTCAAGGGGGAGGGGTTGTGTGTGTGTGTGTGTGTGTGGGGAGAGAGAGCATGGGGGGGAGGGTAGCTCACAATTCAAAATGGCACATAATGGTAGTTAGTCCATCAGGGTCTGTCATTAATCATGCCTGCCTGGATTGGACCAGATCTGCTCCAGTGTTGGATGTTTTTGGGGTTGAACCTCCAGTTGGTGTTTGTTTGTTTGTTTGTTTGTTTGTTTGTTTGTTTATTTATTTATTTATTTATTTATTTATTTATTGCCGTGTGGCCCATTTAGCACCCCCCCCCACACACACCAACTGGGCTTCTAGGCTAAACGTGCATAGCAAGCCACTCATTATTAGCCTTTGTCATTCAGCTTCAACCCCCACTTGCCATTTCTCAAATGCTACAAATACCTCCCTAGCCCTCTTATCAGCTCTGTCTTAACCTTTTACTGCTCTTGTTATGCATTTAAATCAAGAGGGCATAGGAAGAGAAGGAGAACAAACAAGTTTTGAAGCAGTTTTTAGTTTGTCAAAAGACTTCTGACCTTGCTTTTTTTTTGGCTTTCTTATCCAGCGGGAAGGTAAAACTATAAATAATCATTTTGCCTTGTGTGGGACCACACCCAGCGGTTACGTATGAGTGTGCGCAGGTTTTGTTTTTGTACACGCAGCCATCAAACACTTCCCAGTCTCCTTCCGCCATCATAAGCGTGTGTGTGTGTGTGGCTCTGTCCCCTAGTGAGAAGACTAAAGTGTTTTGCAATGCAAATACAGTTCTCTCATCCTCAATTCATTGGCAGGTTCCCAAGCAACTACAGCAAATCCCTCATTTGAGTTACCAAGACCTTTTTTATTTATTTTCCATTCCCTGCTTCTAGCCTGGTGTGCAGCTATTGGCTTTGCAGGCCCTCCGATCTCATCTAGTGTTGACGCAGACACAGGTTATCTCATAAGTACATCCTGTACACTCAGATCTGCTAAACCACAACAGTGGTGGTTGCATAGGAAGTGCAGCAACACGTGTGAGTGAAAGAGTGTGGGCGAGTGCATTGCACTTTTAGTTCAGTGGACCCACATGCCTGGTTGTTCTCAAGCCTGACTGCTTATTTGTCCTCAAACAAACACTGTTGGCTCCTCCTTCTCTTCTCTCCCCCCTCCGGGGTCTGGCAGAAAAAGTTGTGTGTGACATTGAACCTCAAAGACAATGCAGAGAGTAGGATAGCGCGATAGTTAACGCTCAGCATCTAACTTCATCCTCTTCCCTCTTTTTTTTTTTTTTTTTTTTTTTTTTTTTTTTTTTTTTTGTTGTCCCTCCTTGCCTGGCAGGCACATCATCCCACCAGGGGTTGGTTGGGAGATTTCATGTCTTATGAAGAATTGTTTTCTTGCTTTGGTGATCAGACACAGCCTTCTCGTCAGAAGATCTAAAGAGAAAGAGAGCAGTCAATAGATTTAAATGGAGTCCTGTTGCTAGTGCTAGTGCTAACCCACCTTATGCATCATATACAAGCCATTAGGGAGAGGAAGGAGTGAACAGAGGAGACACGTTATTATCGCTAAACTCCTGCCATCAAGGCTCAGTACGGGAAAGACAAAGAGCAGCCTCCAACGACTCAGTATGCATATGAAAGGCCTTTGGCTGAGCAGGCATTGTTTAGAAAGCTGGTTAAACTGCCACCGTTACACTGCTTACTTCTCTCTGAGGTGCCTTTCACTTTCATTTTTGAAGATGGATGATATGAAGCTTTTTGATGAAGTTTGTGGTGAAATTTTAAAAGATTTAGTGGTTTCATATTCATATGTTCCCTCTTAAGAGTCTGCTAATTGTAGATTCACCACCTGTGCACCTTCTTCTATAATGGCTCAAATGAGCTGTAACAGCTTTAACTTGCACTGATTTTTCATCACCTGAACACAAGTAACTGTCAAAAGGAGTGTAGAGGTGTGATGTTTCACATTCAGTGTTCTTAATGTCCAGTGTGATTTAAAGTGGCGGTGTGATATAATCTTAATGAATGATTGTAGTGTCCTAGTGAATTGGGAAATGGGAACAAGGCTAAACTTGGTTAAAATCAATATAAGTACTGGAGTTCTTTTTTTACTGCCACCTCAACCAAAGGACCCATTTCTGCATAATGAAAAGGCCCCAGAACATCAGAGCTTCTTTCTGCTTGAACCTCACCTTACACAAAGTCCTCATTTAAGGCTTCCTGTGTTCTGTGATGAACACAACACTTTGGATCATTCATACAAGACTCATCTGACCAGACAACACATTCCCAGTCATGAACATTATAATTTTTGTCTGTTCACCCACTTGAACCTGGCAACTTTATGAGCGACAGTGATCAAAGGCCTCTTGTGTGCCACTCTGCTTCATATGTTCATGGTATGTAGTTCACTGCCAAGTGTTTTTTCGGAAATTGGTTGTGAAGGACCTGCGATGACTTATAGAAGCAATTCTTGCCTGGAAGCGAAGCGATTTTCATTCAAATCCATTAAACCTGCCGGTGGTCCCTGTCCATCAGTATTCAGGCACAATTCTTACGAGACTTCCCTGTACACTGGCATTTTTGCCATTGCAGGTAGATGCATATGACCATACACTTTGTTGCAAATTCAGCTACTTCCTCCACATAGTGGTTTTTGACACACCCAAATGCAATCATTAACATCTGCTTATGCAGAAATTAATCAGCTGATGTTGGTTATGTGAATTTTTAGCTCCTTGAAATGAGTATCGATCATAATTTGTGTCTTTCTCACTAGAGGCCTGGTTAATAAACCTGCCTTGTCAGTGAATGAGTAATTGAGTGATTCTACAATGCCGGTGACCTTGCCCAGATGGCCTACAGTGTGATGCCATCACCACCTCTTGACGCTGTCTCACTGTGTTCTCTCACTGGCTCTACATACAGTATCCTTTACCCTTCTCTCTCTCTCGCTCTCTCTTTCTCGCTCTCTCTGTGTGCTGTTTCTAGTAGTCTCTCATATTTACTGTAGCATGTTCTGTTGATTTTGATCATTTGAGTATCTTGCCCTTTGCTCTATTTTAAAGTGCTGTAGCTGATATTGCCTCTGTCCATAAACAGTTATTCAGTCGTTTAAAAATAAACTGGTTTCACAATTTGATATTCTCAATATAATTTAATTGAATTTTAAATGAATGAAATGGTCATGTTGCTGCAAACTTGCCACAGATGGGAGGCACAAAGTTGATTTTCAAATTGGGCATTCAAACAATGAAACTATGACCGAATTAAATGACAGAATCTCCATGCTCCACAGTTCACACCATCAGTTTTTCTTTCTGGTATCATATGCTGCTCTGTTAAACCCCTGTTAATTGAGTAACTCATTGATACTCAAATATAATGTTAGAATTAAAATCCCACCTACAGCTGAGTGTATGTATAAGGATTTCCACGTCTTTTAGTTGTTCTTCACTTTCCCTCACCTGTACGTCTGACGTTTTTCACTCACGTGATGACTGTAAAAGAGCGAAGAAGTGTAAACGTGTGTGTGTGTGTGTAAGAGAGCAGCTGCTGTTAGGGCAAGTGTGTGTGCCAGTCCAGTCGAAGATGAGTCATCTCACCGGCAACGGCAGGTGTCCCATTAACCCCCTGGCCCTCTGCTCTGTGTGTGTGTGTGTGTCGGCCGTGTGTCCTGCCCCCTACCCCCACATACACTCCCTCATAATGCCAATTACACCCTCCAGCTCTGCCTCTTTTTTTTTTTTTTACACACACACACAGAGAGAGAGACCTGCACAGCCTAGCATGCTGTCACTAGATTTGGGTGACGTAAACTCAGCTTCTCTTCACTAGGGGTGGGCTGATATAACAATTTGTACTGTTCACCAGATGTGTAATTATTAACCAAAAACTGAAATGTGCATCATTCCTAAACCAAAAGGCAGAAATTACTTGTCTATTTGGCTTTTCTTATTGAATTAAATGCAATTTAAGAACTTGAATATTTTTGAACTCCCTTTTTGGTTATACTTTTGCTCTTTGGGACATCCCTTTTGTATTTTTTGTTTGATGACTGATAGTATACCTACAGACATGCTGTCATTGTACTTATATTTTATATTAATAAGCTTATTTAGTTTAGTACTGGAGCTGTCAGGCTAGCATTTCAAACAACATAAACATAATTTCTATAAAAATACATGAGCAAAAGTTCCACATCCAGATCTTAACATCTCACAGCACCTGTTCAAACTAAACAAGCAAAGTTTGGACACCAAACATGTCTTTATCATTCATTTACATCTGGACAGGTGGATATTCCTTTGAAGCAAAATGCTGATTACATGGACCAAGAATTAAATGTGCAGCCTAGTCATATTTTTGTACTTTTTCCCACATCTCATGCACTTTTCAAGGCATGCCCAATCCTACAGCTTTGAGTAAGATCAGCGTTGCTTCTGCAAATTTGATGGAGAACCCACTACTGCACATTCTCAAGTGCCCGAGTTCATAAAGAGATGCTTTTACTGCTGTTTAGTGAACTAAATAGTTCCCCAAATGTCACACAATAATGCCAAATTATTGTGCCAAAAATGGGGATTAATATTGATAATACAGCTGAAATTTCATTGTTTATTGCTGGGGGTGGGGACAAGTCTGATCTGAGTGAGTAATTTGAGCTTGATGTACTACTTTTAGATTTTGTGCTTCAATTAAAAGTTGTCTTTTAAAGATTGTTTACGAAGGGAAAAAGACTATATACTTTTTAAAAAGCAGGCTTGTGTAAGTACTTAAAAGTACAGTGACCAGCTGCAGACTTCAGAAAAACTAAAATGTGTTTATACGTTTGTCCGATAGGCCACGTATTCTGGAGGTAGTGAGGGAGAATGAATCCTGTACTAAGGCAGAGTCACTCGACCTGTAGAGCTCTGAACCACTTGCTGACCACTGTGATTATTCAGAAATGTCAGGCCATGGAGAGAAACGATCGCACCATCCCCTCCTCCTACATGTCTGCTCTTCATGCTCTTGGAGCTTTTGCTTTTTATTTTACCCATTTTTTTTCTTCCTTTTGTATGCCTTTTTTGTCTTCCTTTCTTTCTGACTGTGTTTGCTGAACAGTGACAGTATGAAACCCAAAGCCACAGACCCAGCCTCGTGCTGCAGGTGCTAGAGAGGGAGAGAGAGACTCTGACTGAGGAAAGCAGATGGCTTTAGCCAGTGGCGTCCAGCCAGAGGAACAGGTGCGGGTCACATGACCGCCGGTTACCAGGGCGATTTGATTGCTCTTGGCGTGCAAATGAAAGGAGAGGGGGGCCCAGAGCGAGTGAGGGAGCCTCCAGGGCTTCAAGTAATCTGTGGCAGAGAGCAGGACTCAGAACTGGAAGTGGAGTTTTAGCAGTACTCTGCCCTTTCCCCCGTTTTTTTTCCCCTGTTTTTTGTGTATGAAACTTAAAGGTGGAGGGGGATGTACACCCACCACCTCACACAATTTGCTTACTGTGAACAACCTGCATTAAAGAAGGAAATACTGTATAATCTTTAAACTTTAGGCTCACATCTGCCCCTTGGGTTTATTGTTCATTTTTCCCCTCTGTTGTTTTGATACAGTACACAAGAACAGATGTAGTAAATTCATAATGTGGATTGTCGTACTTTTAACTGTAAATTTGTCTGCATTAACTGAGCCTCACTCTTCATTCACAGTGCTAAGAAGTCAGACTTGGAGAACAGCACCAAGAAAGAAGCCAAGCGCAAGAGAGAGCCCTCCATCAACTCTGACACAGAGAAAACTCCTCCCCCATCACCAGAGGAAGAGGATGATGATGGTGTCCAGGTAATTGAGGCTTATCTGTGGAGCATGAACAGATGTGTGGCCACACCACAAAGATGGTTTCAAGCTTAATTGTACCCAAAGACACCTTTGCTCTACTGAATTTAGATTTATCTGTTAAAGGGCCTGTATTTTCACTTTCCACTGAGGTCCAGTTATGATTGGTTTTCTCTACAAATATCAGTTGTAGTTTTTACATGACCTTTCTGGTATCTCCTAGAATGAAAACCTTCGAGTTAAATTCTTGACTTTAACTTAATTGTTAATGGACAAGACTAGACCACTATAGACTGAAATGCTGGACTTGTGTTGTTTTTTGTTACATCACAAAAAGGTTGAATTCAAAATAGTTATTGCAGCTAATTAAGCATATATGGACTGGAATGAACAACACAAATAGGGACCTTTTTTACAATGTTTAGTAATTGTATGAAACCAACTTTGCAATATCTAATTATCTTCATACGACTACACCTCTCTGGTCTACTGTGATTGCATTTCACCTCGACTTGGATGGTTGCCTGTGTGCCATTCTGTTTACGCTCCACCGCCCCGTTAGGCAGCAGCAGAACCAGCCAATTCGGACCATCTGCAGTTTTCTGTCCTGGACCAAATCTTGGGCGAAGTCACCATTTGGCTGCTTTCCTTTTGTGTTGTGGATGAGACATTGACAACATGGCTGCCATACGTGGCCAATGTGGATGAAGCTGTGCTTAGGGAGGGGATTGTTTTTACGAATCGTCCATATTGTGGCCATTGTTGAATTGGTTGATGGACTTGATGGCCACTAACCAAGACCTAATGTTTGTTTAGATTATGATTATTTGCATTGTAAAGAGTTATTTTTGTGAACAAGCCACCATTAGATTTGGCTAGCATCAAGATGATAGTAAAATGCTTTTAATTTCTTAATAATGCAAAAAATACATTTGTAACGTTTTCTTGGAACACTAAGTTATTTTATATAAGTAGTCAAAGTGAAATATTTAAAGGAGTTATCTCCAGTACAAAGCTATATTTGTCCAGATGAGGACATAACTGTAGGATGTGATTTTAAAATATATATGTAGTCCTAAAAGTAGATAAAGAGAACCCAGTTAAACAAATGGCACAAATATTTTACTTGGTCATTTAAATACAGATGAAAATTCTCCAATATGAAATTTGAGAGTGGCAAAAGTATGTGAACCTTTGCTTTCAGCATCAATAGCAGCAATAACTGCAATGAAATGTTTCCGGTAACTTATTAAATAAGTTTTTGGTAGAATAACTTGTGCATCTAGGGTTATTGTCTTGCTGCATGACCCACCTTCTCTTGAGATTCAGTTCAAGGAGAGATGTCCTGACATTTTTCTTTAGAATTCATTGTTTAATCAATGATGGCAAGCCATCCTGTCACAGATGCAGCAAAACAGGCCCAAATTATGATACTACCACTACCATGTTTTGCAGATGAGACAAGGTTCTTATGATGGAATGCAGTGTTTTCCTTTCCACTTTTCATTAAATTAAAAAGTTATACTTTGGTCTCGGTCAGTCCACAAAATATTCTTCCAAAAGCCTTCTGGCTTGTCCATGTGGTCTTGAGCAAACTGCAGATGAGCAGCAATATTCTTTATGAAGTGCAGTGGCTTTCTCTTTGCAACCCTGCCATGCACACCATTGTTGTTCAGTGTTCTCCTGATGGTGGACTCATGAACATTAACATTAGCCAATCTGAGTGAGGCCTTTAGTTGCTTAGAAGTTACCCTGGGCTCCTTCGTGACCTTGCCAACTATTACACGCCTTGTTCTTAGAGTGATCTGTGTTGGTCGACCACTCCTGGGGAGGGTAACAATATTCTTGAATTTCCTCCATTTGTACACAATCTGTCTTGACCGTGGATTGGTGGAGTCCAAGCTCTTTAGAGGTGGTTTTGTAACTTTTTCCAGTCTGATGAGCATCAACAACTCTTCTGAGCTCCTCAGAAATCTCCTTTGTTTATCCCATTATACACTTCCACAAACGTATTGTGAAGAGCAAACTGATAGATCCCTGTTCTTTAAATAAAACAGGGTGCCCACTCGCACCTGATTGTCATCCCATTCATTGAAAACATCTGACTTTAATTTCACCTTCAAATTAACTGCAAATCCTAGAGGTTCACATTCTTTTGCCACTCATTAATATGCTATATTGGATCATTTTCCTCAGTAGATAAGTATAATATTTTTGTCTCGTTTGTTTAACTTGGTTCTCTGTATCTACTTTTAGGACTTAAAATTTAGTTAAAACCTTTGGCGGAAATGCTGAGGTGGTAATCATCTAAAATAATTTTATTGAACATCTGTAGCGTATAGTACAAATTTGTGGAAACTTTATTAAAGGCAAAACAACTGTTAACTTTTTGCACATAAAATGATTTCCATGATCCAACCCTATCAGCGACTTTGAGATCAGTATGTTGTTTAACCTTAACCACAGTTTAAACAGGATCGCTGATTAAGCTTCTTATGTGTTGCATTCACAGAAAAGGCGCTCGAGCCGACAGGTGAAAAGAAAGCGCTACACTGAGGATCTGGAGTTCAGGATCTCTGATGAAGACGATGATGGAGACGATTCTCCAGGGCCCAAATCTCCCTCAACTACTTCAGAACAGACGGTCAGTACCACAAGCTGTAATGCTGTAAATGCGTGATGGAGTCACCACAGCGGAGGTGGAAAATCGCTGATGTAACCTGCTGTTTGTTGCTGTGCTTGGAGGCATGTTCCCTGACTGATTTATCACTGTCATTTGTTCCTTTGTTTTAGGAGGTGCCTGATGCAGAAGGTCCTGTCGTTGAGAAGATTATGGGCATGCGCATGGTGAAGAAACAGGTAAGTGTTGGGTAATGCGAGTTAACTTACGTATTCATCAACTACAACTGAGTGTAGGGATGCACAATATGGACAAAGCATGTTGCAATTATATTGTAGATATTGTGATTGTAATACGTTTTAGAATATTTTAAAATTGCATCACGACATGACTAATGGGTTTTCCATGCCCCTCTCAAATGGTGATTAATGTTAATTTTGAAAATACGCATACATTACCTGTATAGGGAACATACAGCACATCATAGAAATCCATAAATGTTACAAAATAAATTAAGTTGGTTTATCAACAGAGAAATGCAAACCAGACAAGTGATGAGTTTTACTGCTCAACTAGTGACTGGTCTCTCCACGTGATCTGTTCACTTAAGTGCAGTTTCTCTGGTCTTGGATTCTGTCAGTTTGCTTGAAATGTCACCATAAAATTAAAAACTCTAGTCTTCTATGGATTTTCACTGTTGCTGGTCCATCACTGCCTATGCTCTAATGAAATTGTAAGCTGGTTTGTAAGACATACTGAGAGAACCACTTCTGAGTTTATTCTCAGCTTTAACAGCGAACGGGCATCGTACACCAATGCTACCTTGCAGAACTACGCTGTGAGTCCGCCAGCCAAAAATAATACACACGGCACACGCGGCTCTCAGTAGCGCAGCTGCAAATGGGCTCCCGCCCGAGGAAATGGTAGGTTTTGGCGTCTGGCGTAGCACTGTGGTTTTGGCAGGAAGCCAGGCCCGGGTCAGCTCCCTGTGAGCAGAGCTGTGTGCGGTGGAGGGTCTGAAGTGATTCATGACTCATGACTCAGAGACACCACACTGCTCTTTACACAGAGAAAGGGAACTTTTTTTCCCCTCTCTCACTATTGTCGTTTCTGCTTTCGTCCTGGGGCGGAACAGATAAGTGCAGAAATACATGTGCCAAGAAAATGAGCTCCTTGTGTTTCGTCACAGGAAGCATGCCGCATGGGCTGTTAAATTGTGTGTTTTTTTTATTTTATTTAATTTTTTTCCTTCAACCCTGTGCAGCAGTGATTTGTTAGGCTCTCGTGAAGTTTGAAAGTATCAAGCTAAACAAATGCTGAACACCCAAATGCATTAAAACCTCATTAGTCCCTTTTGCTTTTCTTTTTACAGCTGGGATCTGGAGAGGAAGTGGAAGTTGAGGAATTTTATGTCAAATTTAAGAGCTTGTGAGTATTCTCTCTAAATGGTTACAATATAATACAATTTAGTTTAAGAGAAAAGACAAATATTAAAACACAATCTTCCTAAAACCTTTGACAACCACTCTCCAAAGTGGACTATGGTGTGAGATGATTTTGTTTAATCTAACTTGGCATATAAGCTAATTTATTCAAATAAAACCCATTAATTCACAGCAAAACAGTGAATTGCATTGACATTACATTCTGTTACGTGATCTTTATTGCATTTTTAAATAGTTTAACAATTTCTATACTTACATTATCCTGTGTTCAGATATTTGGACCATAGAGAAGTATAGAGCTGATTAGAGAAATATCTACCTTGCTATTTTCTAACCTAAACTAAGGCTGCATCTCAAACTGCTTCCTCCTCCCTATGTAGTACACTATATTGAAATTAAAATTGAGTGACTCCTGTACTCAAACAGTGCATAATGTGTCAAACCAAGCCATTTGGTATTCAGCCCCATGTGCACAATTCCCTACTGGATGGGTGTAGAATTACAGATTAACTGTCTCGCTATCTAGGGAATAAAGAACTTTTGAAACTTGAACAAATTGGAAATACAGTGCAAATCTTTAGAAAAGTGTTCAAAACGAAGATGTAATCTCATTTGCCAAATCATTCTCAAACTTTTCCAAGTTAAAAAAGCCTTGTATACAGCATCTGTGTTTAGGTACACCTGCCAACCTTTTTACACACCTATTATTCCATTCTTCAAATACAGGGAACTCATTTAGCCAGTCACGTGGAGTATGTTTATATTAAAACAAACCTTGGTTTTTGTCCTGTTGTGTAGTTCATACCTGCACTGTCGCTGGGCCGACATGGAAGATCTGGAGAAGGACAAGAGGATCCAGCAGAAGATCAAGAGGTTCAAAGCCAAACAGGCACTCAGCAATTTCCTAAGTGAGGTCAGTACCTGCCCTGTTTTCCAGTTCAACCACCATTTTGTTTTTCCCCTTTCTTTTTTTCCATTTTCCCCCTCTTCTTTTTATTGCTTGCACTCATAATGGTGGCAATATGTTGGCCAAGTAGTACTGCATTGTTGCATATTTTTATGATGGCTTTTTTTTTAACTGACTCAGGAGAAGGCAATAAAATGGTGCACTTCATGCTCTTATCTCCACAAAGTTTGATCATCAACTGAGTGCTTGCTTTAATTCATGTTTCACTTCCATTGTTGTCTGAGACCTTTGCCATTGCTCGCCTCAACAAAAATGTCACACCTCCTATGAAAGTAAATGGTGTTTCAGAATAAATGGGATCTCCTCAGCAAAATAACATCAATCTCATTGACCTGATGTGGTTGACTTGGATCCTCAAGCTAAGACTTGTAGATTGTTCTTTTTTGAAAGTCAGAATCCCTGTATTGACCAGGTGCTTTCATATTATGCACCCTGTAACAAATTCCACTGCTTTCTTTCAGATGGATGATGAACCTTTCAACCCAGACTATGTGGAGGTGGACCGTGTTCTGGATGTGTCTGAAAGCACAGATGAAAATGGAGAGGTATGTAATGATCAGTGTTGGTTTGTATTTTATTTCGAATGCATTGTGAAATGCAGATAGTTGGAAAGCCCTTCTAGCTGTGACCTGATAAAAGGTGTGATGACCTGCTGTCAGTCTGCAGTCTCACCAAGCTGTAAACACGAGATTTCATTGCTCTGCTTGGTCGCGAGTCAAGTTCAAGCTATGTTTTGCGTTTGTCACCAAACAGCTGGTCACTCTGTACCTGGTGAAGTGGTGTTCTCTGCCCTATGAGGACAGCACATGGGAACTGAAGGCAGACATTGACCAGACCAAGATTGAGGACTTTGAGCGGGTGATGGCGCGCGAGCCAGAACCGAAGCGTGTGGTGAGGACTGGCACTTTCTTCTGTCTCACTTTGTTTTCTCTCCTGAGTGCTGAGAAGGCAAGAGAGGGGGTGAAAGGAAAAGGGCCACGTTCTTGCGGTTGCTGAAAACCACTAACGGGAATTGTTTTATTTGAAACAGGAGCGACCTCCTGCCAGCAACTGGCAGAAATCTGAGAGTTCTAGGGAATATAAAAACAGCAATGCGCTCAGGGAATACCAGCTGGAAGGAGTCAACTGGCTGCTCTTCAACTGGTACAACACGTATGTATGCAATTAGTCTGGAGTCCAGCTGCACTACTTCTCACCCTCATTAATACAGGCCATAAGGCTACAAATACACCAATGCCTTGTTTCTTATTTAATTCCCTCTGTTTAAATTAAGGAGTTTTAATGAACTGCTTATTTTCCCACTTAAGCTGCAGTGTTCTTTTTAGAAGGCATTAATTCAAGCCTTGCATGTCCCTTTGCCCCAATTCTTTTTAGACGAAACTGTATACTGGCTGATGAAATGGGTCTGGGGAAAACAATCCAGTCTATCACCTTCCTCTACGAGATCTACTTGAAAGGCATCCATGGCCCTTTCTTGGTTATAGCACCACTTTCTACTATACCAAACTGGGAACGGGAGTTCAGGACATGGACTGAGCTCAATGTGGTCGTTTATCACGGCAGCCAGGCCAGCAGAAGGACTATCCAGGCTTATGAGATGAACTACAGAGATACACAGGTAAAAACACCTGAATTTAAGACATTTTATGCATGTTTTTTATGGCTAAACCATACTGCAGATAGAAAGATTCACTTTGAGGTAGTACTGTTTCATTGCTGGAATTGTTCTCGGCCCCGTTCAGGGTCGTGTGATAAAAGGAGCCTACAAATTCCATGCCATCATCACCACGTTTGAGATGATCCTGACTGACTGCCCAGAGCTTCGCAATGTTCCATGGCGCTGTGTGATTATTGATGAGGCTCATCGTTTGAAAAACAGGAACTGCAAGCTGCTGGAAGGGCTGAAAATGATGGACATGGTTAGTGTCTCACCATCTCAATGTTTCTTGTTTAGGAATATGAAACATGTATAGCATGCACTGTAATTCTAATTCCCCTTCATCAAATTGATGATAGTTGAGTTAAAAAAAAAATGGCCACAGTACCCTTGACTGAGGAGCTCTGCAGTCTTGAGTTGATTAATAGTCTGCAAATGACCTTTCTAATGAATTTCTTATTCACCTGGTTCAGTGGGCCTTGATATATAATGAACCTCTTCATTTCATCCAGGAACACAAGGTCCTTCTGACAGGAACTCCACTGCAAAACACAGTGGAGGAACTCTTTAGCCTCCTCAACTTCTTGGAGCCAGATCGGTTTCCTTCCGAATCCACCTTCATGCAAGAATTTGGAGACCTCAAGACTGAAGAGCAGGTGTGGATTTGTCTGCCTTTTTTGCTATGTAACTACCCGTTATGAGGACAGCACATTGACTTTTAGCATTATAAACGTTATTCCAACCATTACTTTCATTAATTATTAGCCATACTAGATTTTGAGGTGAAGCATTGGGTCCAAATGGTAAATGTTGTCTGACACTCTTCTCTCAGGTGCAAAAGCTGCAGGGCATTCTGAAGCCTATGATGCTGCGACGACTCAAAGAGGATGTGGAGAAGAATCTCGCTCCAAAGGAAGAAACCATTATTGAAGTAGAGCTTACAAATGTGCAGAAGAAATATTACCGTGCTATTCTGGAGAAAAACTTTGCCTTCCTGTCTAAGAGTGGAGGTGGTGGTGGTGGTAGTGGTGGAGGTGGAGGGTCCAATGTCCCCAACTTACTGAATACCATGATGGAGCTACGAAAGTGCTGTAATCACCCCTACCTCATCAATGGTAAGATCATGCGTACCATAAATTGGGTTTTTTTTCCAGTGTTTTCTTAATGTGCTGGATAATGTTAATGAATTTCTTAATAAGGACATTCACTTTAAAATGAAACTTATGTCAGGAGCCCTGACACAACCCTGGTAAAATAGTGTTTGGTTGTAATTGTGCCCCCGTAGGTGCTGAGGAGAAGATCATGGAGGAGTTCAGGGAAACCCACCCCACAGACCTCCCAGAGTTCCACCTGCAGGCCATGATCCAAGCTGCAGGAAAACTGGTCCTGATTGACAAACTCTTACCTAAGCTCAAGGCCGGTGGACACCGTGTTCTAATCTTCTCCCAGATGGTGCGCTGTCTGGACATCCTAGAGGACTACCTCATTCAGAGACGGTAAGAGGTCCTGCCAGACAAAACACTGCCAACAAAGACCGCAAGAAAAGCTGTGTATGACGTTGTCAGTGTTGGTTATTTCACTTGACACTCTTATTTATTACAGGGTTCCTGCGGGGTCTTAAAAAGTAAAAAATTTAAGGCCTTAAAAAGTCTTGAAAACTGCCAGATATCCATCCAAGGTCTTAAATTAAATTGATAAAAGTCTTAAATTTTTACTTTTAAATACCAGAGAAGCGTGATCTAATCGGAAGTTAGTTTTACCAACGTCGACTAAATGCATCAATGTAAATGTAGTTCTGTTCTGTGTTTCGGGGGGGGGCTTCCAGTGTGGGAACTACAAATCCAATGATAACTGCATGATAACGCCCGTGAATACACTGTTGGCAACTTTTGTTGCTGTATTTAGTGAGTTTTCAGACTTTTTTTTTCCCCCAAAAAAAATTTGAGTAGTGACAAATCTAGCAACTTTTCCCGGTGTTATTGGATATGGCGTCATATTTGTGCCAAGAATTCTGAGCATGCACGCGAATGTGTTGAGCAAGCAAGAAGATTTTTGCACGCACATTAACTCAACATTGTATACAAATCTCTCCTGCCTACTCAACCTCTCTGGGTAATTGAGAGTGACATAATGAAGGAAGCGAAATGTCCTGAGAAGGGCATACAAAGACAAGCTTGCGCAACTCAAAACCCTTGAAACAGATTGGTGATGAAAAAGAAGAACTCGAGCATATGTAGGGCGAGGATGTATTTAGACATGTTAGAGTTGGGTTGGTGTGTTGAGTAGGTAACTATTTTTTCTATTATTGAATGAAATTAATCCTTTTCTATAAATGAATTAAATGTTTGGAGAATATCTGGCATCATTAGAATGTTTCTGGCAGTTTGTCATGTTGGTCTTTAATTTCACTGAGAATGGTTTTAAAAGGTCTTAAATTTAACTCACCTAAACCTACATGAACCCTGTTATTAGCTGCTTCAGCTTATTTGTTGACTTTACCTGCCTTTTCAGTTCAATATTTTGATGAGAAAATTTAAAGAACATTTTCATTTTGGTTTTAATGAGTCAGCAGTTGACATTGTTTGGGTAGTTACTTTTCAGTGTATTTAACACTTGAATGGAAATTTAGTGTAATCCTCTAGATGATGTTTATGTATTGATATTAATTTTATAGTAGCAGAAAATGCTGGATGGGATGTTGCAGGGGGGCAAATGGTATTTAAAAATGTGGTGCTGTGCTGCAGGTACCCATATGAGCGTATTGACGGCAGAGTGAGGGGAAATCTCCGGCAGGCAGCAATTGACCGCTTCTCTCGGCCTGATTCAGACCGTTTTGTGTTCCTGCTGTGTACCCGAGCTGGAGGCTTGGGCATAAACTTGACTGCTGCTGATACCTGTATCATCTTTGACTCTGACTGGAATCCACAAAATGACCTGCAGGTAAGTCTCTTTATCGCTCTTGGGATGCAGGTCATTAGTAGTGAGCTACGCTGTCTGTAGCCTCAGTGGGAAACCTTTCTATTCAACAAAAGCCCTTTATAATGGAACACTTCCAGTCGAGTGAGTGGATGGAATGTGGCTCCTGTATTATGCAACCAGAGAAGTTTCCTTGGTTGTCAGTGAGCGTCTGCTCAGTCAGGTTGCGTGTCTGATTTTTACCCTGAATGTACTTTCAGGCACAAGCTAGATGCCACAGGATCGGACAGAGCAAAGCAGTGAAGATTTACCGCCTTATCACAAGAAATTCATACGAGAGAGAGATGTTTGACAAAGCCAGTCTGAAGCTGGGGCTGGACAAAGCTGTGCTACAATCCATGAGTGGAAGGGAGAATGCTGCCAATGGGGTATGAACTGCTCACAGCACCTCCAATTTATGGAGCTGCGCTCAAAACTGTATTCCAGATGGTTCATTAATCAAACATACTTTTCCACATGCTGACAGCTGGTGGATGGGCCTCTTAATACCACTGAACTGTTTTTCAAAAAAAATTATTTATTTATTTGTTTTTGTTTTTTTTTCCTCCTCTCCTCCCCTTGGGCCTCTCGCGGTCTATCTAAAATCTTTGTCATTCTGTAAAATAGTCCTAAAAGGCATCTCTGTAAATACTGACAATGTTTGTTTAATCTGTGACTTCAGGTTCAGCAGCTCTCAAAGAAGGAGATTGAGGACCTTCTGCGCAAAGGAGCATATGGGGCTCTTATGGATGAGGAGGATGAAGGATCTAAATTCTGTGAAGAGGACATTGACCAGATCTTACAGAGACGAACACAGACCATTACTATAGAGTCAGAAGGGAAAGGCTCCACTTTTGCTAAGGTAGAGTCAGCATGCAATGCTGGTTTTATTAGGCTGGATTAAAATATCAGGTTTTTTTCCTGGTTTTCAACAGCTTGAATTGTTTCATCTTGCACTATAAATAACACTAATTAAAGGGTAAAATGTTCCATGTGGTGTTCATTTATTTTCTTTTTCTATCACCAGGCAAGTTTTGTGTCATCTGGGAATAGAACAGATATTTCTCTGGAGGACCCAGATTTCTGGCAGAAATGGGCAAAGAAAGCAGAACTGGACCTGGACGTCATTAATGGCAGGGTACGTTAAGCATACAGGTTTAAAGCAGAGCAAGGTGCCTGCTACTGTGAAGAAATGCCTTGTGGGAAATGTAGTTATCGTCACAATCTCTGGCAGTGTCACTTATGCAGCGACATGTGAGGGACTTAAAAATGACTGTTAATAATTGTTTCATTAAAGCTGGGGTCATACATTAGCTTCTTTCTGTCTGGTATCATGTTCATAGTTGCAGCTAAAGATTGATAATTAAATGCAGGGAGAATCCAGGTCTGGGTAGATTCCCCAGCACTCATTGGTGTCACTCCTTATAAATATGCTATCTGAGCATAATTAATGAGGCTTATTTCCCCAGGCTAACAGTGCGTGGAATGTACTCGTAATTGGGCAAAGGCGAAATTGTTTAAACTTGGCCATGGGAAGCGTTTTCTGTAATTACCACTGTTCTCTCGACTCATGAGAATTTGAGGCTCTAAGCAGCTTACAGTTGCTGAAGGGAAACATCTCTTTACGTTGAACTGAGTGCGCTTTATCACAATATTGTTTTCTGCTTATGCCCTTGAGCAAAGCTCTTAATCTAAACAGTGTAAGTGATTACTGCTAGCAGACAGATCTGTCCAGTGCTTGTCTGAATGTGGTTGACCGGAGGCCATTTGATGGATAAGTGACTATTATGGATATAGGTCTACTAGTTTGTGTGGTTGGGTGAATTTTATTTATTCATTTTTGTGCCAAGGGGCATTCTAACAGTAAATTGTTTCTCTCTCAGAATAACCTGGTGATTGACACCCCTCGGGTCAGGAAGCAGACACGTCACTACAGCTCAATGAAGGAGGATGAGATGATGGAGTATTCGGAGCTTGAGAGTGACTCTGAGGACAAGCCTATTCAAAAACCACGGCGGCCCCAGGACAGAACTCAGGGGTATCCCCGCAGCGAGTGCTTTAGAGTGGAGAAGAATCTGTTAGTTTATGGGTGAGTGCAGCTGTGTGATTTTTCAATGCAGTATTTCTTTTGACATTTTTTATTTTAAGTGAACTATTGACACATTTGTTCAAACATCAGTGTGGAAGCTCTATGCCAGCAGATACAACTTTATCTTCAAACATGCACTCTTCCTGTCCCAGTTCCACACATACCAACCCCAGCCCCCACCTCCAGTCAGCCTTTTCCAGGCCACGTCCCTCAGATCCCTCGATGGAGCGGCGAGCCAGCACGCTCCATGGAAACCAGCCACGGCAGGAAGTCCGTCCCCATGCCACGAGAAGGGATATTCGGCTTCCTGAATCGTTTCATCACCACCCAAATACCCCCTTGTCCTGTCTAGTTTTCAGTTTGGGATTCAGATATCTGGTAGCTTGCAGCCCACCAGTGCCGTGGCCGAGTTTGTCACGCTTGCCTGTCCCCGGGCAGTGGCAAACGCAGCGCTATCTAACGTGCACAGTTAATTAAGCGCCAAGCCTCAGTGCTCTCGGCACTAATCATGGCTGGCTGCACGCACCATGTCTGACCAGTATTATTATTTTTAAAATTCGCTCCCTCCTCCTCTTCCTCCCCCTTCTTTTCAGTCAGACGTGTCTAGACCCCTGGGCTACACAGCAAATTAGATCCATCAAATCTGAAAGCTTTGTCTCATCTGATGTTTTTATGAAATGCAGTGTAGGTCCCTGGAATCAGAGCAGACCCCCCCTCCCCCTAATCTCTCCCCTTCTGATGTACACTCATACTTTTTCTGTGCTGTTTTTCTTACATAGACACTTTCTCACTTGTCGTCTCCAGAAACCCCCACAGGGCAAAAGCTCTCTTCTCCTTCGAGAGCCTGAGTGCCTCAGTGAAATATCAAGGGCATTGGGTCGTCCAATGGTCATTGACCATGCCAGCAAACCCAAGTCTGTTTTTTTTTCCTGCTCGTATCTTGCCAGTCTGTAACAAAATCTGAAGCTACAGAAATACAAATAATCCTTGTACTCTTGCACTTAACATTAGAGCTTCCACTGTTCATCTGAATCTAATAAGACTTGACTGCGTACATCTTTTTGGTCTAGAATTTTTGGCATGCTTTCCAATATTCGGTCTACTGAAAAATTTGGGATGCATTTTAAGCCTTTTACTTTAGCCTGCCTCCCTACTTTTATTATCTTAAAGTTGAGTTGCTATTGTAGTTCTGTGACGCTATTACAAAAACACTACTTTAACCTTATGTAACCTTTGTGCCAGCTGATACGTTTCAATAAGTACTTTCAAGTAAAAATGTAACCTTAAGTTTAGCTGACCGGATTTGGCGGACTCTGCTGTCTCTGGTTCATAGCTGGGGCCGTTGGAGAGACATCCTGTCTCACGGGCGCTTCAAGCGTCCTCTGCGAGAGCGAGACGTGGAGCTCATCTGTCGGGCGCTACTTGCCTACTGCCTGTTGCATTACCGTGGTGACGAAAATATCAAGAGCTTCATCTGGGACCTCATCACCCCAACAGAGGATGGTCAGAGCCGCACACTCACCAACCACTCTGGTATGACAGAATGACCTTAAACAAACTTCAGTTCCATTATGAGTATGCTCTGTTTAGATATGGTGGTGCTTTTGCAGGACTCGGTAACACATTCTTTAAAAGAATAGGCTAGAAGTTTTCAGCAAAATATGGTGCATATTGCTTGCAATCTCACGCATGGTGACTGTACAAAAGGAGAAATTATTAACCTTTTAAGGAAAGGTAATATACCAAAATTTTATTCCAATGAAGTATTTCTGTTGGTGCATTGGGGGCTATAGAAGATTTTGTCCTGACATAATGTGCAGCATATAAAAGTGTGTAGAATCTTTTGTAAAACTTGGTTTTATGGTTTATGGTGTTCTAGGAAACACTGTTAAATTGGGATATATATATTTTTTATATTAGATTACCTTTACGTGGCATTTGCTCTTTGGATTCTATTACAGATGCTTTCAAACCTGATATTATGACATGAAATTGGTTTGTGGTACTTGACGGCCTGCTACAGAGAATAGGCTGAAAAACACTGAAGTATAACTTTTTTAAATGCCTAAATGTGTGCATAGGGCTCTCTGCTCCAGTGCCCAGAGGCCGTAAAGGTAAAAAGGGCAAGCTGCCGGTGGCACAACCCCACATGCCCCAGGCTGACTGGCTGACCGACTGCAACCCAGACATACTTCTCCAGGAGGACAGTTACAAGAGACATCTCAAACACCACTGCAACAAGTAAGAGCTGCACATTAGACTTGTTTAAGGTCTGTTTTACATCATGTGGTGCTAATGAAGAATATTCAGGTTTATTCATAAATCGGTTTCACAAGCCATTGTTTATTCATAAATATTCAAGTCAAGTTTTTAAGTAAATGACTTGGTAAACTTCCTCTTTGTAGATATTGTTGTTAATGAAAAATGATCATACTGTCATACTATGTAATGTGAATTAGAGCTTTAATTAGTGTAAATAAAAAAGAAAAAACGATCGTGTCGTAGATGCGAAAATGCACTTGATTGGGTGTGGGAAGGGGGGGCTCCAGCATTGGAAAGGGGCTGAATTTGGCAAAGCGAAAAGGCGACTTCTTGATTCCTGAAGTCACGCTTGCCAAACAGTTTGGAATAACGAGGGTTGAACTGAGACGAATGTTTTTAACACTGCTGAAATTAAAGATTTTAAGAGGTTGTCAATAATTCATCCTTTAACTCATCGCGCCAGGCTCTGTAATTTTGTCTCCCGTCCTGCTTGTCCGTCACTTGCTGCACACTGTCGTCTGCCCTCTTTTGTTTTGCGAGGCCTCTCTGGTTTCATTTGATAAATAATTTCTGCTGCCAGGCCTGCATTGTTGGGTCTCGCCTAGACGTGGGGTGTGTGTGGGGGGGTGCACTCCTGGCTCTCTCACTTGCGCTGGCTGGCTCAATCTTGTGCCATTTCTCTTTCACCGTCTCTCACTTTGTCTCGCTTTGTCTCTGTTTTTTGCTCTCTGCTCTCTCACCATTTGCTTGCTCTTGCATGTTTTGCTTGTTTCTCTCAGTCTCCCTTATGACTTTAGCCATGTCTCTCAGTCCTTGGCTTTCTTTCTTGCTTTGTCTTTCATGAATGTGTGCCTTACAAGAAAGTTCAGATCAAATTTCGAGTTGATGGGCTTCTCCAACTATTGGGCATCTGTGGGATATTCAAAATGTCACACCTTTATATAGAACTTACACAGGATATAAACAGGTGGATGGATTGATTGAGAGAAATAACAGTGAGGGATGTTAAAAGCTACAGAGAGGACATAATAAAGAAAGGGGAGAAATAGAAAGCAGGATAAAGAAATGTGTAAAAGTCAGATAATGTAGGGAGAGTTCAAAAGGTGTAAACATGGAGGAGAAAATGGAGATGCTGGCGAGGTATTATATGTAGAGTAAAATGTTAAAGCTTGAGGGTGAAAGTGGATGATAGGAGGGGTGGAAGGAGGTTATGATTGAGACTGGGAGGGTGGAGGGAGGTTGGAGAGAGGGTGGTGGTCCGTTAGCTGGCGGGTGTCTCTTCCCTGTGCAGTAGCGGCATGGTGCCAGGCCAGGTGCCAGGCAGGCAGACCTGTTGGAAGCGGGTGAAAGGCGGCACACACAGAGGTGATTATGTGCTGCCATCTGTCAGGCGTGCAGCGCGGCTAATCAGGCCTGGCAGCATGATGGATGATCCACAACACACGCCAACCGCACACTGCATCTGCATACGCTACTGCACTGAACACAGCCAAACTCTTCCGTCTGTCTCGCTCTCTCCCGCCTTCTTTTCTGCTCTCCCTTACCTCTTTTGTCCCTCTCTTTCTCCTCGCCTTCCTTCATTTTTTCCTCAATTTCTTGTTTGTTTGTCATTTGGTTAAACCCTCTCTCCCTCCCTTTCTCCTACAGAGTGTTGCTACGGGTGCGAATGCTGTACTATCTGAGACAGGAAGTCATCGGAGACCTGGCAGACCGGATCCTGGAGGGAGCGGATTCAAGGTTGGCATCTCTCTCCGTCCCCCTCTCCAAAACCTGCCTGCTGTTATCTCTTCTCTCCTTCCATCACCTTCTCCTCCTCTCCCATCCCCCCATCTCCCCCTCTCTCATCCACCACCACCACCACCCCCCACCCAGATGTGCATGCATGGATAATGTGCAGACGTGCTTGCCATATTGATGCTCTCGAGGACTTGACTGAAGTTATAATTGAGCCACTGTGTGTGTGTGCCTGTATTTAGCTTTCTGTGAGGACCAAACCACAACAGAATCAGTCTTACTGACCATACCATGCATTGACCATGCACTTTTTTTATATTATTTTTATACAAAAACATTGTCAAGTAGAATTGTTATATTGCACCAATTATGTCCTGATGGATTTTCACTGTATGTCTCAGTAATCTGATGTTAATACAGACATATAGTGCCTCATTTTTATATACACTGCTCAAAAAAAAGGGAACACTAAATTAACACATGCTAGATCTCAATAAATAAAATATTCCAGTTGAAAATCTTTATTGCATAGTGGAATGCGTTAAGAACAAAACATAAAAATGATCAATGTAAATCAAAATTATTACCCCATGGAGGTCTGGATTTGGAATCATACTCAAAATCTCATACCACCCTCATGGAGTCTTTCTGACAGTTTGAGCAGAAACATGGATATTAGTAGCCTGCTGGAGGTCATTTTGCAGGGCTCCTCCTGTTCCTTCTTGCACAAAGGAGGAGGTAGTGGTCCTGCTGCTGCTGTTGTTGCCTCCTACGGCCCCCTCCATGTCTCCTGGTGTACTGGCCTGTCTCCTGGTATCTGCTCATGCTATGTTGTAGACATCGCCTCATGCTACCTCTATGGTGAGAGAACTGACAAAATGCAAAAGTGACCAAAACATCAGCCAGAAAGGATGAGAATAGAGAAAAGGTCTGTGGTCACCACCTGCAGAAACACTCCTGTATAGGGTTTGTCTTGCTAATTGCTTCTCATTTCTACCTGTTTTCTGTTCCATTTGCACAACAGCAGGTAAAATTGATTCACAATCAGTGTTGCTTCCTGACTGGACAGGTTGGTTTCACAGAAGTGTGGTTGACTTGGAGTTACATTGTGGTGTTTGTGTTCCCTTTTTTTCAGTAGTGTACTTTCAAAAGACGTACAATTTTTATCATATGTTTCACATCCTGCACTAAATCCTGTTACGTAGGGCTAATTTTTCTGTTTTTGTAATGAATTGTGTGGTTGGTCATTGAAGTACTGACTGAAGTACTGTCGTATTGCTCACCACTGATATGCAACACAACACTGCTTTAGTGAAGTAATTGTTGGTAAAATGACGAGCAAGAAAGCTTGCCATTACCATCATTGTTTACTTGCCTTTGTCATATTTAAACATGTGAAATAAAGGTATTTTGCTAGACTTCACAAAGATAATACAATTGTGGGTGTGTTAGTAGTGTGAGAAACTAGTGGCTCAGATCTTTGGCCATAATTACACTGGCCCTGGACAGCCAGGCTGAGAAATGGCCTCTAAATGAGATGAGTTGTGTTAATGGCCACGTTTCCTTCCAGATGTCTTTGGATAGACTGCCGCTCTCATCAGATTACTCACGGCCATGGCCACAACAATCTCTAGCTTAATCATGCTTCCTGTGTTTGTTTACCTTTTTCCCCCTCTGTGCTTGCAGTGAGCTGGATGTCTGGATCCCACAGCCCTTCCATGCTGAAGTCCCTGCTGATTGGTGGGACCTGGAGGCTGACAAGTCTCTCCTCATTGGTGTCTTCAAACACGGTAAACTCCACCCCTCAGGTCTACTCCTCTGTAGTCACGTCTGAAACCAGCTGATTGCTGTTCTCATGGTGAAGGGGAGGAGCGTTGTAATTGGGAATAATTTGGGAGTTGTTTGGCAATATTTCTCAGATATGTTGTGAAGAGAATGCATGTGAAGTGTTAACATCCATCAATTTATTACACTTTGACCTGCTCTGATGATAAAATGGGAAATGGGATTATGGGAAACATAGTGTACTGTTCACGCCATAATACATGTGTGCAAAGGCAGAGTTCACTTTTAATCAACACGTTTAGCTGTTCAGTCTGTGAGCACTACTCATGTGCATTCGTTCTGAAGTTATAAAGAGTGTTTCAACTCTGACTGCTTGTTAAACGTGACGCCATACAGGCCCAGCCAATCAGAACAGAGCTCAGTTTCATATCAGTCTTAAAGGCACAGTGACGGACATCTTGAACATTTTAAAGAAAGAAGACTAGAGCCTGGAATTGTCAGCAGCTCACTAGTAATGGTATTAAATGTAGTAATAGGCACTTTTTCTTATTCAATAATGGCCACTGGCTCTCTCAGCTGCCATTAATCTAACACGAGAGGTTTCTGAGTGAGCTTCCTCTCAGTGTCCATGCAGAAACCTCGCTCTCTCTTGCTCCCAAGAGCCCCACGTAGTCTCGTTAACTCTGCCCTACACACACACACACGGGCGTGTGTACAACACAGGCAGCCTGTTCTTAATCATAATCCCAATTCAGTGGGGAGGTCTCAGGAGGAAGAGAGGTGGCGGTCCTGCACTGCAGAGGGAAGAATGATAGCCTATAAAACCCCCTCATGATTACAGTTTGGCTCGGGCCGCGCCGGCAGTTAGGAACAATGTGTCACCGCATAAATCCTAATTGAAATGTGATGTTCTGGCAGGGGAGGGGTGTGGGAGAGGATAGAGGGAGGGGAAAGAGGAGGAGAAAAGTAGGGGGAAATCAGCAGCTCTCAGCTGAAGTGGGTCCAGCCTGCCAGTCATCTCCCCTGCCGTGCACGGCCAGGATCTGCAGCCTCAAATCTGTTCTGCTTGGACAGTTTCAACGGGCCTTTTCCTCCAAAACTGTACTCTTTTATAGGCTTTTATTTTTTCCCCCTTTATCCTTTAGATTTTTTCCCCTTGCTCTTTAGTGAGCTGGTGATCTTTGTAGTTTAGGCTGCTATCAGGGTTTGTTTGTTTAGCACCTCATTTAAACTATTTCATCCTTTTTTTTTGTGGATGCCACTTTAGATGTTCTCTCTGGTGCTCTTTTTCATATGAGTCTGTTTTATTGTCTTTTTCAGATTTGGGTTTAGGGGTTTCATGTCATATGTCAGGTTTTTGTAGGATACTTTGTTTTATGCATTTTTGGCCTTTTTCAAAAAAGCGACTTTTCCAAATAGTTCTGTACCTTTTCACTCGGCCTGTGACTATAAGTGAGTGATACTGAGGCTCTGTTCTCTCGCTTTCTCTCTCCACCAGGCTATGAGAAGTATAATTCCATGCGTGCAGACCCCACCCTGTGTTTCCTGGAGAGGGTGGGCATGCCTGATGCCAAAGCCATTGCTGCCGAGCAGAGGGGAGCGGACATGGTGGCAGATGGCATCGAGGGGTAATTTTGGCCTCAAATCACAGCCCCAGCAAGAGGGAGTCCTCTCCCTCTTCTTTCTTTTTTTCTGCACTCTGTCTCTGTCCCTCTTTGCCTCTCTCTGCCTCTAACTCTTTTGCCCTCTTAGCTCTTCCCTTTGTATTGAGTTCCATTCTTAGGATGCATTAACCAAGTTTCCATCCAGTTGTCAGATTAAATTCAACCAAGAACTTAAACTAAAAAATGAATTTGATCAAATCTGCAAGAGTAGAGAACCTGACATCAGGTTTGTTGATCACTCCTGAGAAATTTCAAGAGTTTTTAAACGAAAGTGTGTACTTTATCATGTGTTTAGTAATCCTTTAATCCTTTTTAGTGAATTTATCAAAATGCATAATGTTAATGGATGGAGACCTAGCTAGCGTCGGCTATTCGCCCTTTAATTTCAGATGATCGCTAAATGATGCCACTTTCTTGAACATTGAACATCGCCAACTGTGTTTGGGAATAATGCTTCAAACATATATAGTTGACCCTACAGGATGATTCATAACTAAGATTTAACGTCATGTTGGTTATGTTAATGTTTGATAGTTTGTTTTTCTAAATTCACATGGAATTGTAGCTTTTAAAACAAAAAGACTTGCATTGTTTGGTGATGTGGTAAGTTTATTCTTGCCACGTTGTTCTAAAACACATTTTCTCCCTTTT
>BRDA01011599.1:104512-132645 GCA_036984385.1 Crenuchus spilurus | reverse complement strand
AATACCGCATACCGCGGTATTTTCTCAAGCTCATACCAAGGTATGAAAAACACCAATACCGCCCAACCCTACTCATTACTATTAGCATTTAGTTCAGATTGCTCTCTCACTCTATGTGGTGGTGTTTTCAGGCTTTAGACTTTATTATGTAATATGGGGATGACTCATTTTAAATAAGTTATTCATATTTTTAATAGAAGCAGCTTGAACATATGAAGCTTTGCTTTCAGCAATATGATCAGTTAAGCTCCAAGTGAAGGGAGAGTAAATGTTTCTGCTTTGCCCGATAGGTAGGATTAACTATAACAGAAGGAAGAGCTAACATGCCCTCAGACATTCAATCTCGCAATAAGATTCACCAAGTTTGAATAGCTTTAAACTTTTTTTGTTACTGTTGTATCTGTCAATGTACATGTTTAATTACACACTAATAATACAGTCATTATCTGATTGGTTAGTTATCCAAGTAGTGAAGCAAACATTAGATATCAGACATATTTAGATTAAAGCCATTACCAGATAAAGACCTGGATTGGAGCCCAATAATTGGATTAATCTGCACTTTATATAATGAAGCTTAATGGAATGCAGTAGCATCTTTAAATTTGATTTTCTCAGTTTGGGTGTGTAAGGTGGTGCACTTTAAAGTGACATAACTTTCTCTGGGTTTGAAGTCTGGCAACGTCCACAGACTTCAAATTCATGGTTAGTGTGGGCGGCGGGGTTTGGTTGGTGGCAGTGAAAGTTGTGCACTGGGAGACTTTTTTGGTGCCCCCATGGACACTTGGGGCCCCATGCACAGTGCACAAACTGCATCCACGCCCTGCATATACATACTATTTCATCATATACATCTATATCATTACATACATTCTATCATCATATCCAAACTCTATAATCATATACATATCATCATAAATATACTATCTTCATATTAAAGCCCTTAATTCAGAGCCTGTTTCCTGAGTCTGGACAATCAGAGTTACCTTTAATGTCCAGATTTGACTCTGTTCTGCATCAGCTACATTTGTCACTTTTTCTGTAGAAACACAGATCTTTGTCACATTCAGTGTCCTTTACAGTGACTGTTCATCTTTCTCATCTTCTCAGTCTTACATCTGTCTTCACACACTTAGATGCACTGATACCATATTCTATTGTCTCCTCCGTGGTCACTGAGTTAATGTTAGCATGTTGGTGAATTCACTGTTGTTGTTTTGATTAGATCAAGCAGCCCAGTCCAGCTCAGCAGTGCAGCAATCAATACTTGTTCAATTGTTAAATCAAGTCCACTGCTGATGAATTTAATAAAGCCATGCAGTGGCTGAGGAGCATCAAGACGAACATCTGGAACCAAGCACTGTTCTTACATCTAGCTCAAAAGTAACATATTAGTAACATTTTTAAAATGAGAAATTGTTAGTTTACATTAATGTTTGTTGTATATGAGTTTATTCTAATGATATTGAAGTTTTTCATGTAAATATGTATTTATTGTGTCCATATGGAATATACAATTATAACTGCATTTAAAATACATAGTAATACATAGGATTTGTCTTTGTAATTTGTTGTCACAGTGTCTGACAAAGTTTGAAGTGTTGAAACATTTGTATCATTAAAGAGTCTTCAGTATTTATCACACAGTACTGTGCTCAGTTTGGTGCTAAGTGGGCAGCAGTTAACAGGCCCTGCTTGGCTCTGATGTACACTGTCCACTTAATGAGTGCTTTTACTCTGGAGGTTGTCCAAGTGGTCATTCTCTCATCAGAATGTCAGAAACAGGCAACTCAGTGTACAATATTGACATCTCTGATTGACTTTCAGTTTGGAAGAAGACTTTCAAAACTTGGACTCGGTTGATATAAAGAGTTGAGACTTCCAGCCAGTCCCCGAATGCCAGGACTCTGTATTTGAAGGGCCAAGTTTACAGTTATTTGTTCCAGGCGTGCACTACATCATTCCATTCAACTAATTAGCTCCTAACTTCATCCATGGGAGCTGAGTAATGAGTCATGTCAGATGGAGCATCGGTTGCCTGGAGCTGATCGGCTACCTTGGGCTCTCTGCCAGTCACTTCCCAACTCGGCAGAGCACTGCTTCATACATCTGGTGCTTATAATACACCTGAGGAACAAACAGCATATGTACCTATTCTTTATAATACACCAATTTCTAATACTAATGGAATCATTCACTGAAACTGACTGATCAGGACATGTTTGGTCTCTAAAGTTTGGTTCTTTAAGTTTATACTGGAGCTACAAGGCTAATATAGCTAGCAAGCAGGGTTAGGCTCATTAATAAAAAAAAAAGGTTTTCAATTCCCAATGACTAATTGCTTTATCATTACTGGAAAAAGTAATCAGTACTCATTATTTCTGCATTTGTTGCAAACATGGTGGCTAAACTATGCTGAGTTGAGTGTAATGGACAGATATAATAAAGCTAGCTTCAAAATAGTTTGTAGTACAGAGTGTCTATTTACACTAAGGCCTTGTCCACACGTAGCCGGGTATTTGAATAGACGCATATATTTTTATATATGCAAACGCAGTGTTACACCACCAAAAACGAATGATTATGAAAACTCCAGCCAAAGTGGAGATTTTGAAAAACGTTTTTGCGTTTGCGTGTGTACGTATGAAGATGGCGTTTTAGAGTCCAGAACATCACAATCTGCGACAAATGATGCTGTGATGTCATATGCGCGACCACTGTAATTGACTGCCTTACTGTGGAAGGATGAACGCCAGCAGAGAAGTTTTCATTTTTATGTTAATTCAAACACTCCTTGCGTGTGTGTTTTTACAAGTTCAGCTTCTCCAATACGTGAAGGAGCAAAAGAGAAGTTTTTTGTTACTTACTTTTTTGTTTTGAAGGATTCTGATTGGCTGACATGGGTGTTAGCTTTGTGTTACACTGCCATCTATGCGCTTGGCGTCTTTATGACAACACTCTACGGCGTATTTATGCGGATTCATGTGGATGAAAACTTTTCTTAAAACGATCTCGTGTGTATGATATTATTTTTGAAAACGATGTAGGGGAGATATTCGTTTTTAGAAATACCCGGCTACGTGTGGACTAGGCCTAAGTGAAAATAGCATGCCCCACACAGTGCAGCTATTTATACTAACTCCGCCCCTTAATTCACGTGACTATCGCAAACCAATTGGATTCAGATATTCCCAAGTTGAATTTTGGCGCCTGAGTTTACTTTGGAGAGAGAATTAATTAACTTGGAGAAGAGCATATAAGCAGGTAAGATGAGTAAACCATATTTTACTTATTTAATCGAGCCATTTCGTTTTGTCCAAACAACAAGCAACAAAATAAAAGTTTGTTTTGTAGGATAATTAAACAAATGTGTTTTTCTCATGAGCTGCTGTCCACTTTTTGAAGGTGGAATAGAAAGTTTTGGACAATAATGGCACATTAATGTAACACACAGTTTCATGTGGACAACTCTTTAAAGTTTAGAAGGAGTCTCTTACGGCTACCTCTAAAGGTGGAATGACAAATAACAAATAATTCAACTTCAGCTTTAGAAAGAGTCTGATAAGTTTGAAAATGAAGTTTTTTCTCTAGGTGAGAGTTGCATTTGTGTATAACTTCAGAATATTTCTACCTAACATTGTTAATGACAGAAGTCAGGCAGATTTTTTACATATTTATACTCCTTTAGCTCGTGAAAAACATGCCGTCCACTTTTTTTTTAAGGTGGAATGGAACGTTCTGGAAAAGAATGGTGTCTGAATGTAACGTCTTTGCAGTTTAAAGTGGAAAACTGTCAGCTGGAGAAGGAGTCTCTTAAATGAATAAACTGTTAAATTTCTTGTTTCTTCAAACTTCAATCATTCAGTCCACCAAATTGCCAAGAAGCAGCAACAAAGAAATAAATACCAAACACAAATGTCCTTACTTTTTGTGCTATGTTTATAATATATTTTTTGTCAAGCTGTTATTGGGGTGAATGTATATACATTGATTTCTTATCAAAATATTTTTATATTGTTGAAGTAATAAGCGGTTTGCAATAAAAATGACTTTATTGTACCTTGAGACTAATTGATTATTCTGTTACCATTAAAACTAAATGTTAGTTGAAAGTACAAAGCTAAACTTTAACTTGGATGTATCTCACCAAACTATTAGTCAGTGGAAATAAGGAATAGTTGATAATATTCATACTTTTGCAATTGGAGTTGAAAAATACTGGATGCATCTACATGAATTGTCTTAAAACTATTTGTATATGTTCTCCAGTACATTTGAAGAAAATAACACTTTTTAACTATAGACACAGTGCATAGTTAACTACTATATAATACCAATATATACAATTGCAAATAATTTATACAAACTAAATAGTAAATGATTATTTTTCACTCTAAATAGAATATCATTACTATATACACTTAGTGTAATTAACAACATTGCTAGGTACACTTAGAACAGATAGTAATATACTATTTACTCTGTGTAAATAGCACAATTCACACTTAGTGTAAATAGAACAATGTTGCTATTTACACTTAGTGTAAATAGCACAATCCACACTTAGTGTAAATAGCACAGTGTTGCTATTTACACTTAGTGTAAATAGTACAATCCACAATCCGTGTAAATAGCACAATCCACACTTAGTGTAAATAGCACAATCCATGTAAATAGCACAATCCACACTTAGTGTAAATAGCACAATCCACACTTAGTGTAACTAGCAAAATCCATACTTAGTGTAAATAGCACAGTGTTGCTATTTACACTTAGTGTAAATAGTACAATCCACAATCCGTGTAAATAGGACAATCCACACTTAGTGTAAATAGTACAATCCACATTTAGTGTAAATAGCACAATGTTGCTATTTACACTTAGTGTAAATAGCAACTTTATGCTATATTTACACTAAGTGTAAATAGCATCTGCCTTTCTAGTACTGTGTACATCTATACAGTGTACTTATATGTCATACAATGTCAGAAACTGCACACCTTAAGTCTATTATTTGATTGTTAACAGCTCATTGAAGTCTGAGGAAACTTTAGCCATGTGCATTGCTTACTGCTAATCGCTAAAGCATATGCTTGCATTATTTGTTAGCTACATTAGCCTTATAACTTCAGAGCACGTATTGCTTGACTACAAATGGTAGAAGTGGAAAAATTGTCTGAATTAGATTTTTTGAAGGCTATTCCCTTCTGAATTTGAGGGGGTGGAGGGGGTGGTGGTGTTGGCTGCCACTACCAATAAACTCAGAGGTACAATTAACTCACAGCATGGGAGCAATAGCCCAAGTTCATTTTGAAAAGTGAGTTGGTGTACTCTGACACATGTTCGTCAGCGAGCCGAACTAACAGCCTAGGACAGGGGACATGAATCTAATACAGTAACACAGAGGTTTAAATGAAAGCTCCTCATTTTGTGTGGCTTCCCAACACACTAGACAGATGGCTCATAAGAAGTCTGCAGAGAAGCAGACCAGAATCCAATTTACACATCAATGAGTACAATCAGTCTCTTGCGCCCACTAGAAGCGCCAAACCGGAGCACAGCATTCTGCAGAAAGTTTCTGACTTTGACCAAAGTTTACTGCTTTTTTTCAAAACAGCATTTACTTAGGCATTTTTAGTGCCAAACTCAAACTGCTTCTCATTTAGAAGATGGCCTTTATTGGATAACGGGGTCCCATGAGTGGACCTGTTTTGTTCTTTGGCTCCTTCTCATCCATTGAATAAAAGAAATGGTAATGTCATATTTGTTGTTTCCTCTTGAGTTTAGTAGAGATATCAATAAAGTCTCAAAACTTACATTTACTTCATTATCTTTATGAATTTTCCAATTAAGCAAATATGATACAGTTAGGCTAAGCCAGAATGGTAACAGACAAATGCAGATTTAGATAAATGAAGTTTTCTTGATAAAGAAGGTTGACCCAAAGACAAGCTCAAACACAGTCCCAGTTCAGTAACCAATCTAGGCAAAAACATAAGATGGCAGAGGATGGCAAAAGAATAGTCAGAGGACAGGTGAAGGTCAGAAAATGGAATAAGATCAATCCTGAAAGAAAGAGAACTAAGGCTATGCTAATAAATGTTACTGAATAGACTAATGCTAAGCTACAGAACAGTCTAATGCTAACCTACAGAACAGACTGATGCTAAGCTATAGAACAGTCTAATGCTAACCTACAGAACAGACTGATGCTAAAGAATAGCAAAGGACTAGAGCAAGGTCAAGGTATAAACAGAAGCGAGGTTGGAATACGAGAAGGCATAAAGAATAATAATGCTTGTTATGATCTAAGGCAGATACAATACTTCGCAAAGAGGGGATGTGAGAAAGCCAGCATTATAGGAGGGATAATGTAAGGAAACAGTGCTCACATGACTAGAGGGGTCCTAACAGGAATTCTACATAATGGAGTTCAGTAAGTGTGGGGAAACAACGGAGAAATGAACAGGATAGGTGATGGCGGTGATGGCTGATGTGAACTGGAGTTCAGGTAAGTGAATGGGAACTACTGAGGATGAAAATGAATGGACACAATGACAAAGGATCAAATCATCATTTCATATCACCTGGAGAGCCCAGTATAGAACCTAATCAGATTGAGGTGCATTCTGAAATATCCAAAATCATCAAATTGTTGGCTAAAGAAATGTATCATATCCTGATGAAACTTCTGATTTACTGAAGCTTATGTTTACTAAAGACAGAAATGTTCAGTATTTCAATATGACCTCAACCATTTATCATGCAAAACTTAGATCTTCTGTTTCATGATCTCCTCTTTTATTCTCTGAATGACTGCCATTATCATCTGGGTCAGAAGTATCTCATGTTTCTTTTTTGTCTCATGTTCTAAAGAATTTTAGAATAATCTCCATTAAGTCTCCTGAGTCATCTGAGAGTACTACTTCAGCAGTAAATTTTTACTCTGATCAATTAGTCAAACAGTGCTCGCCTGATGTGGGTAATGGAAAGGTTGTACATGCTGACTCTCTGTGCTGCAGCTTCTTTTGTCAAAGTCAGTCAAGGCCAATCTTTAATGTTCTGAACTCTTGAAGATGGATGTTTTGATTAAAAATACTTTTTTCCTTAAGGAACTGGAACAAACATTTTTTTATGATAAAATGATGAAATGCTCCCTCTTCTTTCCTTTCATCAAATTTAGAAGCTTAGAACCCCCCTATCCCCCCCAAAAAATAAATAAAATAAAAATAAATAATAATAATAATAATAATAATAAACAATTATTACCCATGAGTCATTGACATTTAGGCATCTCAATGGTATAGTGTTGTGCGATTGCTCAAACTGAGGGTCAAGTCCCAGTCTGCCACACGAGGGTCTGTTGTGTTATCGCCTGCACTATGCCATACACTACACTAATGGATGTAAAATGATATATGTATGTATGCACCCTACACAGTGAACTTCAGTATGGTTACCCATAGTTACTGTATTTCACTGCACTGAGAAAAAACTCAACATTAAAGTCTGTTCTAGATGTGTGTTCTAATCACATTATTTTGAGTAGTTAGTCACACTGGAACACATCTGTCTTATTTGCTCAGATTTGACCATAATGAGAGATTTAGTAAGTATGGCTACATGAGAGAACAATATAAGCTTCAACATAATGTATTTATTGCTTCATAGCATTATTTTCATCATGTGAACTGAGTTTACATTACATAATCACAGGCTGTAAATGAAAATAGTGTAGCTTCCAAGTTTCCAAATTGATTTATAGTGAGAGTAAGAGTGTCTGTTCAACTCTACTGTAACTGTATCTCTTGCTCTTTCAAACAGAAATAAGGTCCAGGTATTGTTTTTATAACAGAGACTGAATCTCCTTTTTTTGTTGGTTTTCTTTTGGCTGATTTCTCCATAGTTCTCCTGTGAACTCTGTTCAGTGTAATCCACAAAAAAATTCCATGGATTTATGAAATACATTAAGCTTGAAAGAAAAGCTGATGGGAGGTGGACCATGAGAGGAGGACAGTAGGAGGTGGACCATGGGAGGATGACAGTGGGAGGTGGACTGTAGAAGATGGACAGTGTGAGGTGGACCATGGGAGATGGAAAGTGGGAGGTGGACCATAAGAGGATGACAGTGGGAGGTGGACTATAGAAGATGGGCAGTGCGGGAAGGACGACAGTGGGAGGTGGACCATGGAAGGACGACAGTGGGAGGTGGACCATGGAAGGATGACAGTGGGAGGTGAACCATTGAAGATGGAAAGTGAGAGGTGGACTGTAGAAGATGGACAGTGCGGGAAGGACAACAGTGGGAGGTGGACCATGGAAGGACGACAGTGGGAGGTGGACCATGGAAGGACGATAGTGGGAGGTGGACCATGGAAGGACGATAGTGGGAGGTGGACCATGGAAGGATGACAGTGGGAGGTGAACCATTGAAGATGGAAAGTGAGAGGTGGATTGTAGAAGATGGACAGTGCGGGAAGGATGACAGTGGGAGGTGGACCATGGAAGGACGATAGTGGGAGGTGGACCATGGAAGGACGATAGTGGGAGGTGGACCATGGAAGGATGACAGTGGGACGTGGACCATGGAAGGATGACAGTGGGAGGTGGACCATGGAAGGATGACAGTGGGAGATGGACCATGGAAGAATGACAGTGGGAGGTGGACCATGGGAGAATGACAGTGGGAGGTGGACTGTAGAAGATGGACAGTGCGGGAAGGACAACAGTGGGAGGTGAACCATGGGAGGATGATAGTGGGAGGTGGACTGTAGAAGATGGACAGTGTGAGGTGGACCATTGAAGATGGAAAGTGGGAGGTGGACTGTAGAAGATGGACAGTGCAAAGTGGACCACATGAGGATGACAGGGGGAGTTGGACCATGGGAGGAGAATTGTGGGAGGTGTACCAGAGAAGAGGGCCATGGCAGGAGGGCCATGAGAAGAAGACCATAGAAGGATGACTATGAGCCGAGCTCTGTGAGAGGAGGCCCTTATGTGGACTGTAGGAGATATACCATGGGAGGTTAACTATGGAAGGTGGACTGTTCATGGAAGGCTGTGGGAAGAAGACTGTGGGAGGTGGACTGTAGAAAGTGGGCCATGGGAGGTGGACTGTGGTTAGAGGGCGATGGGTGGAGAACCTTGCAAGATGTATTTTGGGAGAAGAACCATGTTCCAAAGCTTCTTCCTTTAAATTTCCTTTTTCCAGTGATGAAGTTTTCTTCTCCACGCTTCAGTCCTACCTCATTTTCCTTTTATCACAAGAGGGCCCAGCTCCCTCACTCAAAGCAGAGTTAATGTATTTTGAATGAACTGAAGCTGTTGAATTCAGTATCATTTCATGATTAGGAACCCATTGTCCACCACTGTTGGAGATCCACAGTAAAATCAGATAGAGCCACTGAATTCTTTTTTCAGGACGCTCCCATTGAAACGTCCCTTCTATGATGGCTTTACGAGCGTACATGCTTCTGCCATCTTTTGTAATATTTATAGAGTAAACATATTCTGTATGAAATTCATGGGATCTAAAAATAAAAGTCAGAGGAAGGGTAGAAATGAAGAGCTTGCAGACTCTGGGGGTTTGCAGGGGGACAGTGATTTTGCATCATCATAACACTGATACCTCAAAGAGACAGAAAAGAGTGTCAGCTTTCTCCACAACTGTTCCTACCTCCACCCGCGAACCGGGCCCTGCTCTAAACATCAGCTGAGAAGAAGCTGCAGTTTCATCACGCTCGGCTGACAGTGGTGGCTGAGTGGAGAAGTTGGGCTCTTTCATAATGAAAGCAATGTTTCTGTGCAACAGACTGTCACCACACTCTCA
Organism: Crenuchus spilurus; assembly: GCA_036984385.1. Lineage (NCBI taxonomy): Eukaryota > Metazoa > Chordata > Actinopteri > Characiformes > Crenuchidae > Crenuchus > Crenuchus spilurus. The sequence continues at coordinate 122,816 of BRDA01011599.1, read as the reverse complement.
GTTACAGCACTGCTGCAGATCCTGAATGCTTAGTGAGAATGTGTGGGTGGAGCAGAGCTGAGTTTACCCACACATACACTCTCAGGACTTCTACTCCACAAATTGTCTGTTAATTTACTCACATCACTTTCACTTAAATGATAATGTTGCTGATTGTAGTTTAATTTCGTCACAGATTACGGTATCTCACTCCACTGATCACCTATCAGACTGAGCTTAGTGCTGTGACATTTTAATATTTGAGATGAAACAAAATATAAAACAAACAATAAAAGCTACTAAATAAAAACTCGTATCAGATACTTTCAGATGCTACAAATACTTTTTACAGAAAGATTTCTGGAGGAGGCAACATAACTCAAATTAGACCTCAAGAGTTAGAGGTCAGAGAAGAGAGGAGGTGAGATAGGGTGGAGGTCAGATACAAGTTGGTCAGAAAAGGTGGAGGTAAGAGAAGAGTGAAATGAGTGAGGGAGGTCAGAAAAAGAGAAGGTCAGAATCAGTACCTTTCCCATTACTGGGTCAGCGACTTTTCCATCTCTGGGTCAGTACCTTTGCTTTCGCTGGGTCAGTACCTTGCCTGTCACTAGGTCAGTATCTTTCCAGTCTCTGTGTTAGTAGCTTTCCCATTACTGGGTCAGTACCTTTCCTGTCTCTGAGTCAGTATCTTTCCCGTTACTAGGTCAGTACCTTTGCTGTCGCTGGGTCAGTACCTTTCCTGTCTCTGGATCAATATCTTTCCCATTACTGGGTCAGTACCTTTCCTGTCACTGGGTCAGTATCTTCCCTTTCACTGGATCAGTATTTTCCCTGTCACTGGCTCAGTATCTTTCCCGTCACTGGGTCAGTACCTTTCCTGTTACTGGGTCAGTATCTTCCCTTTCACTGGGTCAGTATCTTCCCTGTCACTGGCTCAGTATCTTTCCCGTCACTGGCTCAGTATCTTTCCCGTCACTGGGTCAGTACCTTTCCTGTCACTGGGTCAGTATCTTGCCTGTCACTGTGGTGGTCCTCAGTACCTTTAGTTACAGAGCATAACTGTATCAGACTGTGTTGTAGTGAATGTAGTTATAGTTGTATTGACTCCACTCGGCCTGTCCTGACTCCTAATTTTTACATTTTAATCTTTAAAACATTCAGTTAAAGATACAGATCTGCTTCTTTCTCCTGGAACAGTCAATGTAGAGCCTTTAAGATAAATTATTGGACCATCACACTGTTTATCTTACTTCTTAATGCAAAAGTTGTCAATGTGCCTTAAAGTAGATATCCCAGAGTTCACCCAAGTGTAGATATGAATCATTTTGATTACTGGTTTCTTTCTGTGCTGTCTACAGTAATGGTATTTTCAGCTGTTTCCTGGTTATAAAATCTGCTGATGAATCTCTCATGAAGGTGCTTGTTTACCGATCGCTGGACTTAACTGAGAGAAATGTCATCTTCACTAATTGTGCTCCGTTGTGTTAATCAGTGTAGAAGCATGAAAAATAGAAGAACAACTTGTGCTTTGAATGAACCCTGAGATTTCATAGTGTTGAGCTGTATTAGGTGCTGAATATGGTAACAAGGACATTTTAAAGCTCAGAATATGATGAAGGATATCTCTAAGAGAAGCAGTCTCCCTGGTAACACTGAACCAATGCAATCTGTGCATGTCTCAATTGTAGATATGCTTTACTCTATTCACTACACAGTAAATATGTCAGTGTTAAATCAACACTATTAGAGTTTAATTAACACTGAGGGTGTCAAAATGTAACACTAATAGTGTTGATTTAACACTGGCATATTTACTGTGCATAAAAAAATGTAAGATAATCATTTCCCAGTCTTATCAAACATAAGCTGAACTCCTTCATTACACTGAAACTGTGAGAATAAAATAAAAGCCTGAATGTTCTGTACATTGATGCAGTGGTTAATATCTCCACAGCAGCTTATTCCACCATACACATGGTGCATCTTTTTATTCAAAAGCATTAGAGGAAGTTGTACACTCTCTTCTACATGAGGTTGTTTTCCAGGGGCTATTGGTCAAGTTTCCATCTAACCATATTGACAAATCCATCAACACTTTATATGTAAATGAAGAAATCTAATTAGAGTTAGTTAATATAATAAAGGTAAATAGGTACAGTAATTGCAATCTGATCTATGATTATTATCATAGAGAAAGACCCTGTTATATAGAGAAGAAATTAGTTCGAAATTAATAGAGATAAATGTCTCTGTTTAGTCAGTTATCAGATACATGTGATATATTAAAATGTGTATATTTGTTATATGAATCTGAAATGTAAAGATCATTTCTGCACAGTAAATATGTCAGTGTTAAATCAACACTATTAGAGTTAAATTAACACTGAGGGTGTCAAAATGTAACACTCCCAGTGTTAATTTAACTCTAATAGTGTTGATTTAACACTGGCAGATTTACTGTGTAGACTCCTCGGATATCCTACCAGATAAGGAGCGGAACCGTATTGGTTAGCATTCACTTTCTTGTCGGAACAGAGCGGTGACGCACCTGACTTCCTGTTTACAAGGCTAGTTGACCATCATTCATTTTTGTTTCTTTTTTTCAACCAAAACTTATGATTTTATGTAACTGCTTTCTGTAGACATCTGCAGATATGATTCCATACACTGTCAATATTAAACTTGCTGCTCGGACACTGACTGGGACTCTCAATTTACAAAACAAAACCGCGGTTGATTGGTGAGTACTGCTTGCTAGCACAGTGGCTAACTGCCCAACTAAAAAGCCATTGACAGGCTCCTAGGCTTTATTTTTAGATTTTACACTTATTTTATTGCTGTTTTACTACATTCACAAACATTATTATGCTATAGTTGAAGTAAATAATGCACTGTCAAGCGAAGTTCAATGTCTTTTAACATTACTAGCCGTTTAACCGCTGACGGCCTTATTAAAGATTTAATATTCAGAGTGTTCATAATATAACTAACAGTAGTTCACTACTTTTCAGTTTGTTACAGTCTTATAGCTGTTGGCTAAGCCATATATCTTTAGAACATGTCACAGTTGTAGCCTATAAATATATGACAGATGTATTTTTCAACTGGACGTTCAACATATTTTCCCTCATGTCATTATCCACCTGTAAATCTGTACATATTGCACTGTGTCATTATGTGACTGCCACTTTGTAAATGCACATATGATACTGCACATCTATGAATATGTCACAGCTTTTACAATGTTTACAATGCAGAATCACTTTGTTAATATTGTACTTCTGAGAGGATGCTTGAGATTATTCTCTGGTTGTTTTTACCTGTATAATATTAATGCATCTTGCTAAATTATAAATTGTAACATATAACTTAATTATGACATGTCATACCTTCAAGTTAGCTTCTTGTACTATATATATGGACAAGTTAGCAGGCCAGGAAAGGACACCAACAAGCCCCTGAAATCACTCCTGCACCACACTTGTGTGATGAGATGGGGTGTTATCCTGCTGATTATCATTAGGGAAGAATGTCAACATGTACAGGTGCACTTGATCTCCTGGGAATGCCATGTACCCATTCAGAGACTTATGCAGTGGCATTAGTAAGGAAAACATCCCTATACATGTTCACTCCCACCATCTGGAGGTGGATCTCATGTTTGACGGCATATATGCCACCATCTGTCCACTTTTAACAGCATGAACCTGGATTCATCCAAGAATGCAATGTTTTTGGGCAATATGGATGATTAAACTTGGTTAAGTGTTGCCTTAACCATAGATCTGCTTTGCAGATGCAGACAAAACAGTACTCGCACAATGATAATCCCTGACAGTTTCCTTATTTCCCCTATAATTGTTCATTGTAGAGGTTTACTGGGCCACTAAGACATACAGTATTGATTGATCACGTGCTAGAGTCATTGTTCCCCTCTGGCATCAATGTCTTGTAGGACATGTATGCAGTTGGGAGGCACTCGATGTATGAGAAGTCCATTCTCTGCACCTTAACTACAGCAGCTCAAGAACATCCCACAAAGTTAGCACTTTCTAAGATGCCACCACTTTCAATTGGTCTATTATTATGTTCTCTTGGACATCAGTCATATTGCATCCTTTGCCCATGTTGATCATTTTGCACTCTGCTACATCTAACTGGTGTGCTTGTTTATTTATATGTGCAGCAAATCCCTGTGACATGGCATTCATGACATCCCAGACTGAGTTGATTTCAAACCACAGGTGGTCATAATATGCTGATATGAATGTGTATGCAAGTAGAGTTGGAAACTTGTCAAATAATTTTAGTTCTTTGGTTTTAATCTGTATTTATGAAATCAGTATTGGGCAATCAGAAATTCAGACAAATCAAAATTATCTTTATGAATGCAGTGAAAATGACAAGGCAACATATTTTAACAATGACACTATTAAAGGCCTACACATGTTATAAACCAGACTGTTTGCTCCAGCATGTAGAGCCTTCTCTCTTTTATATTAAAAATGCTTTTTCTACCGTTCTCCTGTTGAAGTTTTCATATTTGCTAATTACCTCACTAATTGCTGAGTGAATTGAGCATCGCTAAACTGTGTACAGATTTGTCCCTCGTTTTGCTGGCTTATTTTGGTGCTCGGTTTTTTTCATCTTCAGTATCTCTTCACCTTCTACAGCTAATGACATAGGTCTAATCTGAATATCCTGAATCTAATAGCACTCCACACTTTAATATTACCTGAGGCTTACCAATATCTAAGATGCTTCTGACAGTTCATTGCGTAGGTGGTCGGTATGATCAGCAGCTCAATTCGTTTATTTGTGTGTTCATATCTGTGGACGTTTTGAGGATGCAGGGGGGGGGAGTGTTTTTTTTTTTCCCTCACAGAATTTCAGCGAGAGTAAAGGCCTGAATATCTTACTGAGAGTCACCATGTCACTAGTAAATCTATACTAAACACATCTGCACTGTACCCAGAAACAGTTTTACACAATTAATTCACTTCAGACTTTGTTAGTGAGACAAGTTTCTGTATTTTGGAACTGGAGCTGTTAACATAAACGACTGGGCTACTAGGTGACCTAGAGTTCTAGTGTTAGCAATTTTAGTGGAGGGCAGTCACAATTATGAAATTTCTTCTTAACTTAAAATTATTAATTGCTGTGTAAATAATCATGATTAATGATGTAATTGTCTTATTTTGTTTGGTGTGGGTAAACTTTAAAGGACAATCCTAAAGTAACCAAATTAAGTTACCAGCTGTCCTGCTACTAGAGTAGCACCAGTTGTTGAAAGTATCGAAATATTTCAATACTTACATTTGGCATTCAGTTCTATACTCAAACTTTCAATAGTTTCGGCCCAGAGTGGCTCAGCGGGCAAAGACACTACAACTATGACTCCAGGATCGTGAGTTTGAATCCCAGTCATGCTGTTTGCCATCAACAGCCGGGGCCAAAGAGAGCAAAAATTGGCAGTGCTCTCTCTGGGTGGGTAGATGGCGCTCTCACTCGCCCTGTCACACACACATTGTAATGTCCGCTGGCTCAGGCATCTACTGATTGGTCCAATCGGAGCTGGGGACCCTGTGTGCCTTCCTCCGAGCGCGTTAGGCTCTCCAGTGATGGTGTAACAGTGGTGGTTTGAAAAGAGGCGGTGGCTGCATCACACGCAGCGGAGGAGGCTTGTGCTTGCCTGCACCCTCCTAGAGTCAGGGACATTGCAAAATGATGGGGGGAGGCCTAACGGAGGGGATGGGCTAATTGGCTACCACTACATTGGGAAGGGGATAAAAATTGGCAAAAAATTTTATAAAAAAAAAAAAAAAACTTTCAGTAGTTTCATTACTTTATAAAATTGGTTGCGCTATTTTGGGACCATATTTTGCTTTATTTTATGGTATTTTGCAAAAACAACTGTGGCTTGCTTAAATAATTGTAATAATCTACAACAGTATTACAATAATATTACATAATCATGTGATTATCTAATAATTGTGAAAGCCCAATGTTAGCCTCACAACTCCAGTTCAAAGCTGAAGATTTTAGATTTTAACTAGTTGCCTGAGGGTTTAAATGAAATGTCTGTCACAGTTTTTGGTCAAAATACCTCAGCGGTTAGTAGTCAGATAAGCTTGTTTGATTCAAGTTTTTAGGAGGCAGGTTTTATGTACTTGAGGCACTGCTCAACACACCCACATTTCAGAGAGGGCAGAGCTGACACTCCTAGACTGCAGAGAGAGAGCTTACCTTACAATCATAAAGCTTTATTTCTCTGATTTACTGCTTTCTTCTCACTAATGTTACTCTCTGTACCTTATTTCACTCAACCTCTCTCGACCACCTGCTGAATGCTGATTTTTTTTATCAAGACTATTACTGAAAAATGTATTATTTAATTAAAAAGATAAAACTATTTTCTCACAGATCAGATATGTGGATCAGGTGATTGGATCCATTATGTGGATAGAAAAGTAATAGATATATGAATGAGCTGTGTGGGTCCCTGTGTGCATCAGATGATTGCATCCATATGTGAATAATCCGATGTGGGAATCAGCTGCGTGGATCGTGTGAATTGATCCCTTGAGTTGATCAGATTTGTAGTTCACTGTGTGGATCGCTGTGTGCATCCAAAGTGTATGTCAGGTATGTAAATAAGATGTGTGCTGTCTGTTCCAGCTGCTGTCACAGATAGCTGCTCAGTCTCACGGTGGAGATATATCATGATTTATAATGGACATCATACACTCTTTCTTTCATAAATCATTTCATTGTTTGGGAATTCAGAGAAGGTTGGAGAGTGGAGAGGGAGGGGTAAGTGGGTGGTTGTGTGTGTCTTACATGTATTGCTCTCTCTGATCCTCTTTTTCTCCCTCATGATTTCCCTCTGTCTTCGTTTTTCACCCTCAGGGGTTGGCAAGGCCTGATCGCCCAGGGATGTCACTCCAGTATCCTTATTATCGATCCAAAGACTGCTCAGACTATTCAGGTCCTGGAGAGGCACAAAGCCAACGTTGTCAAAGTGAGTTTTCAAACTTCCTGAAACTGACTTTTCTCCAAGCCAGGTTAAACATTGATTGACTTGAATATTGATGTGTGAGCTGAATAACTGGTCGAGGCTTATAATGTTACGCAGGTTCGGTTCAGACCACAGTTTTGACATCACGGTTTGGTACACTTTCAGTTCAGCAGGACAAACTAAACAAAAACCCCAAATGCATTATGCTAGAACTCTCCTCATTTATTTTGTGCAGACAGTAGGGTGTTATAGTTATTCTTACAGAAGTACAGCCTGTAGTTTATTAAACAGTAAAATATAAATCATGATTTTATGCCAACTTGCTAATGGCTTACAGTTTGGCTCCACATTACATCAATCTTCAGACATAGGTTTCTATTCATCCTTCATTTAGCATTGTGCATGGAATTGTACCGCCTACACTCTGATGGTTCTGGATAAATACCGGTATCGGCACACCCCTGCTGAAAGTTTTTTGACCTGAGTATTGATTAGCTATACAAAGCCTGCATAATTTATAGTTCTGCTTACCAGTAAAATGGGTATTTCATTTCATCCATACACAACTACATTTCCTGAGTTGAATATTTATGTTAGTGATCAACTGATATGGGTTTTTCTATGGCCAATACTAATGTCAGTATTTAGAGAGCAGGCTATTCATTTTTTTTTTTACATCTGTTAAAATATAAAATATAGAAAATAAAATACAATGTCATCAAAATTATTCAGTCTTGTGTAAAAGTTCACTGTTATTCATAAAATTGAATTAAAAAAGGTGAACTGATTTTATAGCCATCAAACACATTGTGACTTTTTTTGTTTTACTGATGATCATTTTGACTTGTAGCTCATAAAAATCAGAAGGTCAGAATCTCAAATTATTAGAATATTTAATTTCAATAACCACAATAAAAATAAAAAAGGCTTGAAATGTCACTTTACATGTTATGAATCTAAAATATTTGACAGTTTATAAATTATGAACACACCTGCACTGGAATTTTTTTATTTCCCAATTTTTTTCAATTTTGGAAGTGCTGTAATAATTGTTGACATTAAATGAAAAGATAGGTTTATCAGTCATGTCTTCATCTACCTGTTGAGTAGTGACATTGACACTAGATGGAGTTCTAATATTGTTATAAAGCAGACACACTAATAAGGCTGCCTGTGGATGTGCCAGTAAATGTGATTATTTTTGTTTAGTGGCCTTGTGAGGGCTTTAATATAGTCGGCAGATTCTTATTATCTAATAACGACAATAATCAGCCCAATTAGTTGGTCTGTCACTCATTTCTGTCTGAATACTTGTGCTTCTCTAGTAAGTATTGTAGACTAAACAGTTTTGGCTTGCTTTAATGTCTGATCCAGTAAGAATAAAATAGTTTTCAAGTTAAACATCCCATTTTGTCTTTTTTTTATTCCAGAATGTCACGTTTTGTTTTCTTTTTGTTTTTGAAATTGGCCTGTTGTAGCACTTCTATATTCGGAGTGAATATTTCTCTTGGCTGTAGGCAAGATTTTATGGCAGGTACAGCCTGAACATCATTCTTGTCTGGCAGGCATAGAACTTTTATTGTTAATTGAATGCTTCTCCATCTTCTATCTTTTATATCTTTTATAGCCCATTATCTAGTTTTATCTTACGTCTCAATGTGAACGTATGCCACAAGTATTTTCAAGCTGTTTTCTAACATTGCATTTTTTGTGCCAGCATTTCTTATTATTATAATCCTGCATTGTTACCAACTTATATCTGATAAAAAAAGTTACATTACAGAGTATACTTGTCCATCATGGCTGACACAATGGCCTACACTTATTTAACATTAATAAGCTTGTTCTGTAACTGTGGAGACTAACATAGTGAATAATTATTCCGTTTTAATCAAAATAATTTACTAAGATTGCTCAGCATATAATGCCAAATAGTGTGTGCATGTATTTCTGTCTGAAATCATCTCTCTTCTTTTGTGCCTTTTGGAGTTTTGGTACTTTGCTATGTCCTTCTACACTCTCACTTTAGGCAAATGAAGTAAGAGCAGTGGTCTCTAATGGTTAGTGTGGTAATAATCTCCAGAGCAGTGCTGTGTTTCCTGAGCACCATGGTTATGAGGGTAATGGAACATCGCGGCTGCACTTCATCACCACTGTAGTGGTGTTGAGGTCGTCGCGTGTGGCCAGTGACTGAGCACTCGCCTCATGAGTAATGGCCCATAAACAACCCTGCGTTTATCAGCAACAGGCCCCGCTCCTCCTGCTGCTTATTTTTCACCCCGTCTCACACTTTAATCTTGTAAACTGCACCGCTGCCACGCCAACCCATTCCTCAATGCCAGCCTTGTAGTAAATGAGCAGACAAATGAGCAGAATGGGTGGAGTGTTGAGCGTGGTTCAGGATGTTATTCAAATGTAAAGTATTGTCTGCATTCTCTGGTTGTTACTTTTGTAGCTGCTTTTCTTTTTCCAAAGTGTCCTGCTCCATTAGTTTCAGTGACATTCCAGTTTTCATCATCCCCATTTGCAACGTTATTGGAGCCACTTTCAAGTCTCCTGTCATCTGTTTGTTCCCTCTGCTGTGTTTAGGTGAAATGGTCCAGAGAGAACTACCACCATGGTCTCAGCTCGCCCTATTCCCTCAGGCTGGCCTCAGCTGATGCTGCGGGCAAAATCATTGTGTGGGATGTGGTGAGTGGCATGGCTCACTGCGAGATCCAAGAGCATGCCAAACCTATCCAGGGTGAGACATTAAAAGTTTTTGAGAAAATGTGTGTCAGTGAAATTTTGAAATGCATTTGTATATAGTCATGTCAGAATATTGTGACGACCTACCTTGTAATGGGAATAACCACCCTTGTCTTGGAGTGTTCACTCAATGGTGATCCCTGACACTTTCTTTGTTGCTTTTGTGTTCATTATTAATTGGTCCATTGTGGTGCATTGATTGCGCTGTACCAGTCATCTGAAGTCGTTGTTCCCCTCTGGCATCAGTGGTCTGTCGGGCACTGCCGTTATGCCTTTGGGAGGCACTCAGTGTGAGAGAACTTATATAATACACAGGGGTTAGACAATGAAACTGAAACACCTGTCATGTTAGTGTGGGAGGTTTCATGGCTAAACTGGACCAGTCTGGTGGCCAATCTTCATTAATTTCACATTGCACCAGTAAGTGCAGAGTGTGAAGGTTCAGTTAGCAGGTAAGAGCACAGTTTTGCTCAAAATATTGCAATGCACACATTATGGGTGACATACCAGAGTTCAAAAGAGAACAAATTGTTGCTGTTGTTGTGTCATCCTGGATGAGCTGCACTATCTGAGCCACTTGTGTGGGTTGTAGGGTCCATCTCATGCTACCACGAGTGTGAAAGCACCACCAACATTCAAAAGTCACCAAAACAACAGCCAGAAAGCATAAGTACTGAGAAGTGGTCTGTGGTCCCCACCTGCAGAACCACTCCTGTATAGGGGTTGTCTTGCTAATTGCCAGTAATTTCCACCTGTTGTCTGTTCCATTTGCACAACAGCAGGTCAAATTGATTGTCAATCAGTGTTGCTTCCTAAGTGGACAGTTTGATTTCACAGAAGTTTGATTTACTTAGTTATATTGTGTTGTTTAAGTGTTTTAAACTTTAAAACTAAGCTTTATTTTTTGAGCAATACATACATACAGACCCATTCCAAAAAAATTGAATATCAGGGAAAAGTTGATGAATTTCCATAATTACATTGAAAAAGTTAAACTTTCATAGATTATAGATTCAGGGCCCACAATTTAAACGGTTTCAAGTATTTATTTGTTTATTTTGACAAATTTGGGCTTCCAGCTCATAAAACCCACGAAAACAGGATTTCAAAAAATTTGAATACTGTGAAGGAAATCAGCCCAGATTCTGCAGGGCATGAATATTTTACACTGTGTGACACACTATTCATCTTCTAAACTCAAAGCACCTGCACAGGTTTCCCCAGGTGTCATTAAATTGCTTCAGTTTGGTTCAATTGTCTCAGTTCAGTTCAATATGGGAAAGACTGCAGACATAACAACTCATCAGAAGACCATCATTGATACTCTTCATAGGATGGGGAAGCCACAAAAGTCCATAGCTAAGGAGGCTGGCTGTTCACAGAGTGCTGTGTCCAAGCATATCAATGGAAAGTCTAGTGGAAGGACAAAATGTGGCAGGAGAAGATGCACCAGTAAAAGAGATGACCATGTGCATCAGCGGATTATCAAAAAGAGAAGATTCAAGAATCTGACAGAGATCCAGAAAGAGTGGAATGAGGCAGGAGTCACAGCTTCAAAAATCACCACATTCAGACGCATCCAGGAGATGGGCTACAACTGTTGAGCTCCTCGGGTCAAGCCACTTCTGAACCTGAGCCTGAACAGTCTACCAGAATGTTTGTTGCTGAAGATCTCATGGATGAAGATGATGACCACTGAGCAAGTATATGAGATGGCTAGAACTCAAAAGGAGTTACTGATGGACGTTAAATCCCGCAAGTTACGTTACTTTGGTCATGTGATGAGGCAGCACATGAGAGCATTGAAGGACGTGTTATGACTGGACTTGTGGAGGGAGTCAGAAGACGTGGAAGACCAAGAATAACCTGGATGGATAACATCAAGACATGGACTGGATTATCAGGTGCTAGCCTGCTACAAGCAACCAGAGACAGATGGCATTGGAGAGAAGTGACTCGTCTGTGCAGCCTACCATCGCAAAGCGATGACGGCGTGTGACATGACAAAAAGTAGTTTGGGCTGATTTCTAATTTTCTAATTTTCACAGTGTTCTAATTTTTTGAAATCCTGTTTTTGTGGGTATTGTGACCAAATTATATGAAAATAAACAAATAAATACTTGAAATGATAAAGCCCTGAATCTATAATCTATGAAAGTGCTCCCAGATGTTCATTCTTTTCTCACATTCCCTTTTACCATTTTACTGCTGTTCAGTGTGAAATATAACATGTGATCTATGAAATATGCCACACTTTGTAAGAAGGCATTACAGAATAAATGATTATGCCTCTAAAATATTGTTTAACAATAGAATAAATTAAAAATGCATGAATAGCAAAAATTAACATGATACTGATAAGGATCACACGTTCAGTTCCTGACTCTTCATATATCAGCCACATAAAGAACTTTGGTTATTGGTTTTGACATGACGGTAATGGCATGATTACATGGGATGATTCGTGGAATAATAGTCCATAGATTCATTGATTTTTGAAATAATAGTCTCCGCCCTACATTAGAACAGAGCTGCTGATGCCATCAAGACCCCTTTGTGTTCCTTCAGCCTTTTACTGCAGCATCTGATTTTAATTAGGCCCTTTGCTTTGTAACGAAGGTGAGTTTATTAATGAAAGCAGGTGGTGTTGTGTAAGGCTCAAACATGCCAGCCCTTATTGTGTCGTCCAGCACTAGAGCTCGCCAGAAAAACACTGGATTTGTATGTGATGTTATGAGCTGTAGAATCTGCCTAATTGATCCAGATATGTTTTCCATGTGCTTTTCATGCAGCCAGAAACACGTTTCAATCAACAATCTCTAATCTGCCTCATGAATATGAGAAATACTTCTTGATTAGTGTGAAATGAACATCAGGTTTTGTCACCTTTTTCATCAGACATGGATTGGTTATGGAACCAGGATGCATCGCGTGACCTGCTTTTGGCTGTGCACCCTCCCAACTACATAGTACTGTGGAACGGAGACACAGGGACCAAGCTTTGGAAGAAAAGCTATGCTGAGAACATCCTGTCCTTCTCTTTTGACCCCTTTGACCCCTCCAATTTGGCCTGTAAGTACATAGGGTCTTCAGCCTACCTACCAATTCAATCTGGCTCATTTTATTTTATGTACCTCTAATTAAGTCATACCACGTGTTTGCCACCAGTTTTCGGTTATTTATCTCCATGGTAATGCATGTTCTTTTTAGGAGGCTGTGTTAGCAATTAATCCAAAGATTACATGCTGAGAAGCTGTCAGATGTTTGCAGAGAACTTGCTTTTTTAATTGTACCAGAATATATTTAGATTTTCACTGTCAATTCTGAATTAAGTTTAACATAAAACAGCTTACACTTTAGATATACACTATACGGACAAAAGTATTGGGACAGCTGCTCATTTGTTTTTCCGAAATCAAGGATATTAAAGATTTTATTCTTTTGGAGTAACTGTCTCTACTGTCCAGGGAAGGCTATCAGCATTACTATGAGGATACATTCAGTGAAGAGCGTTAATGAGGTCAGGATGTTGGATGATCACCGCCCCATCTCATCCCAGAAGTATTGGATGGAGCATTATCATTCTAGAGAATACAGTTCCATTGCTTCACAGCTCAGTGTTAGGGGGTTTTATAGCCCTCTAGCCCATGCCTGTCATTAGGCTTGATGCCAATAGGTTCATGTTTATCTGCTTCAGGGAGTCCTATTCTATTAGCAAAATTAAGCTACTGAATGGGTGTCCAGAAACATTTGGGTATATAGTGTATGTTCCTCAGAGCGGCCTTTACTTTGATGAGCAGGTTTTGCTAAAATGTTTTCTTTACCAAACTATATTTTAAATAATTTTCACCAATTCTGATTTCTATTACACCGGGCTGGTAGAATATGTGAGATTTTGCTTTATAAAGTAGTTATAAAGCATAGCTTTTTTTTTTTTATTACATTTTAAGCATGTTATGCTTAAATAATGTTTTTATGCTTCAATAAAGTGTTAAAATATTTTGATGGACAGTGTTACTCTGCAGTATTATTGCACACTATGTGCTCCAGTGGCTGAAAAATGCTCATATTATTGTTTTTCCACCTCTCATTCTTCCAGTGCTGACCAGTGAGGGCATCGTCTTCATCACAGATTTCTCCCACTCCAAGCCTCCAGGTAGTGGTGGCAAGAAGGTTTACATTGCCAGCCCCCACTCAAGCCCTGCCCATAGCAAACCTGCAGCTGTCCAGCCCACAGGCGCCAAGAAGGCCCTCAATAAGGTCAAAGTTCTGATCACCAATGAGAAACCTACGTAAGTACTGACACCCATCTCGCACTAAAGTATGCAAAGACAAGAACTTCTATAGATGTGGATAATTTCTTGTTTTTTAAAAGCCCTTTTTAATTCATTTTGTTCCGATGCTTCTTTTAAAAAGAATTTATTGATTTAATTAAAAAGACCTCCATTCATCTACATAAAAGAGGCAGCAGTTCAGCCTGTAGGAGCTGATACAGACTGCTGCTGTTTGCTTGAGTGTTCAGGCTCCAATGAACTGGCATTGTTTTCTCACAGTGAAATAGCCAATCAATTCTCATCTTGCCCTTACAGACTTCCTAGCAGAATGGCCTCTCGCTGCTGTGCAGAAGTCTTTACTGTGGGGTGGTCAAACTCTAAGACCACTGTTGTGCTTTGTGACCTTTGAGAGCTCATAGTAATCTTTTAACTTTAAAAAGTTTTTGTTTGCTGCTCATAATTCATTTTAGAGTACATCCAACTTTTTTTATCACTTAGAATTAAACATCTGATTTTTTCTACACTTGACTGATATTTAAATGCTATTTACCTTTATATGCAAATAGCCTTTATTTTGATTGGTCTTGTCTTGTGCCTTAGTCAGGCTAAAATAGTGGTACAAACAATAGTGACACTGGTTGGGGGGTGCAGACTTCTTTTGAATATCTTTTAGCAGGCAGTAGTGCTCCATTTGCTTCCCAACAGCCAGGAACAGGACATTTTTTTCCCTCACATCTTCCACCTCATATATTCTCACCATGAAAGAAAATAGTAGCTATATAGATTCAATGTGTTTGTGACTGCAACATCAAAGCAATAATGAATATAAATGGACTGTTTTTCAGGTTAATTTCCATATTTTCACTGCATGGAGAGAAAGTTTTACAGTGTTCTCATAGTTAAGGATAGGCTGGTTAATCAGGCTGGTTATTCCCATTTTTAGATAGGCAGTTCTTTTTAAATCGACCTGTGCTCATGAGGCCAGTAAACAAAAATGGCACATTTGCAAGCATGTGTAGGCAGCCGAAAGCCGCAGTCACAAAGGGTTTTTGCATTTTGCATCAATGAGCAGGGCTGGAAATCAGCTGTGTAAACAGTCCTCCACTTTGCTTCGGCAGTTTCACAACTTAAGGGCACTAGTATCAAAACGACGATCTAATCCCACCTCCTTACTGACCTCGATGTGAAATTTATTCCCCTGGAATTCGTCAGTCATGTAACCAGAAGGTTGCCGATTCAATCCCCTGGCAGGACGTGAAGTGCCCTTGAGCAAGGCACCTAACCCCCTACTTCTCTCCCCCTATCCCTCGTTGTGGATAGGGCCTGCACACCGCTTCAGGCACATATGCTCACTACCCCATAGTGTGGTCACTAGCGTGTGTTTCACTGCATGGGTGCATTAAAGGCAGGGGTCCAATTCTTCTGTGTGCAATCACATTGGTTAATGATTGTGCCCTTTCACTTCACTTTCATTGCATTAAACAATGATAGATGATGGCATTTTATATTTTCTCCGAAGCACAAAACATGATACTGGCCTTATGTATTAGCCATCGACTACCCTCCACTACCATGTCACACTAACCCATATTTTAACCCATATGCTCATTGTGCATCAAACTCACATTCCAAAAATGTATAAATATTTTTATTATAAAAGTTTAAGAAAATGTAATATTACACGTCACAAATCTTGTTGGAGGTGGTAGGAAATGCAATTTTTTTGTTACTTGCCCATTTACAAAGGCATTCTCTAATGGAGAACAGTCATGAATCGGCCTCTTTTTTCTGCTTCCACTGCATCCTACTCATGTTTTTGATCCTCATATTCTTCTGTTGTTCTTCCTCAGTGTCAGCTTCTTTCTCTCTTCACTTTATCATCTCATCCCCCTCTCCCTCCTCTGGTTCCATGTCTGCAGGAGGTTTTTTCCCCACATCATTGATCATTTCAAGCTTTAGAGAGACACCATCAGCAACCTCCAACACAAGGACCTGGCGTTTCTTTTTAATGGCTCAATGTACTTACTTCATCCCTTCCCTTCCCGCAGCCTCTGTGGCTGAGGTGGATCAGTGTGGTTTATTTGCAGCCTTGACTTTGATGGATCCCCACATAAAGAATGGACTGCCCTCCCGTCCATTAGCCTGCCACCACTGCTCATTGTGTTAGTGGTGGAGAGGTATAATCAGGGACAGGGCAATGGGACCGTAAGAGCCAAATGCATTAGGCCTGCCTTGTGGTTCTGCTGTGATATAGGGCCTGACAGTAAATGGGAATGCAAATCTGACTGAGTGTGACTGATCACAGTTTCCATACTGCCATAAAAAAAAGTTGTGTGCACTGTTCACTTGTGAATCAAGACAGGTTATCACTAGTGATGGAACGTTTGGCGTTTTCTTACCAACACATGTAAACATGCAACTTCTTGTTATTTTAAATAATTATTATTTTTATTATTATTTTATATTATTAGTTATTATTTTTTTAAATTCTAAGCTTCAATATAAGTAAATGAAAGAAGTTCATGAGGATCTAAAAGTAGACTTTCATGCTCAATCTACTCCGATCACTCTGCTACACCACAGGAAGAAATACACACATTTGATTACTGTAATGAGTTGGATTTTGGAATTACAGTCAGTAATAAAACACAGTAACTTGGTGCTTTATTTTGATATTTGAGCCCTGAGTGGCTCAGCAGGCTAAGACGATGACACTATGACCAGAGAATCGTGAGTTCAAATCCCAGTCATGCTGTTTGCCATCAACAGCCGGGGCCCAAGAGAGCAACAATGGTCAGTGCTCTCTCTGGGCGGGTAGATGTCACTCTCACTCTCCCTATCACTCACACATTGTAATGTCTGCTGGCTCAGGCGTCTACTGATTGGTCCATTCAGAGCTGGGAATCCTGCGCTTTCCTCCGAGCGCGTTGGCTCCCCAGTGATGGTGTATCAGCGGTAGTTTGAAAAGAGGCGGTGACTGTATCACACACAATGGAGGAGGCTTGTGCTTTTCTTCACCCTCCTAGAGTCAGGGACAGTGCAAAGTGATGGGGAGAGCCCCCTAGTGGATGGGATGGGTTAATTGACTACTACCACATTGGGAAGTGCAGAAAATTGGCAAAAATAAAAAAATGGCATTTCAAGCCTTTGTTTTTTGTTTTATTTTAATCAGTATGGCTTATGGCTCACAACCCATAAATACTCTCAAATGATTAAACCATTGATTTATGAGGGCTCCCATGTGGCTCAGTGGGCTAAGGCACTGACACTATGACCAGGGGATCTGGTCAAACATGCTGTTTGCCATCATCAGGCGGGGTCCACAGAGAGCAAAATTGGCAGTGCTCTCTCTGGGTGGGTAGATGGTGCTCACACTCTCCCCATCACTCACACATTGCAATGTCCATTTAAAATTAGAGACCCTGCACTTTCCTCCAAGCGCATTGGTTCCCCAGGGATGGGGTATCAAGCGGTAGTTCGAAAAGAGGTGGTGGCTGTATCACACACAATGGAGGAGGCTTGTGCTTGTCTTCACCCTCCCAGAGTCAGGGACAGTGCAAAGTGATGGGGAGAGCCACTAATGGGCTGGGTTAATTGGCGACTACCACATTGGGAAAAGGAGAAAATTGGCAAAAAAAAACATTGATTACTGAAGATGAATAATGAATATAAAATATGACAGTTTACCTTTTTAAATTGATTTATGAACACAAAAGAACCTTTTCACAATATAACATTTTTTGGCAATGCAACTGTTGGTCCAAACAGGAACATAAGAGTCTTTATGCACTACTGATCATTAATTAGAGTGTCTAATACATATGTATAGTAATTGCTGTCTGATTAAGCTGTGTTGTGCCTATGTAAAATTACAGAATTTTAATTTGTCATACACCCACTGCCACATATTAATCAAACTGAATGCATAGTATAAATACTGATCTTACTCTAAGATGAGCCGTTGTAAGTGAAGAAAACCATAGATGTGCTTTAAATTATGGGTTATACATTAAATGATGGGTTTCAGTAATGACCACATCGAGGTGTTGAAGATCCATTATCATCCCATATCTCTGTGTCCGTTTGTAAAAGATCAAATTGTGCAGAATTGCTGCTACTAGTTTGAACAGGTTTGATAAATGTATGTAAAGGGATTTTGAGTTTGAGAGTTTTAAAAGGCTGAGTTTGAGGGTGCTGTTGTTACTGCTAATGCATGGGTTGAAAGCTGGTTTTATGTTGCCTTGACTGGGGTACGTAATCGTCATTGTTGTCGTGGGAGTTTGAG
>BRDA01011599.1:64676-74906 GCA_036984385.1 Crenuchus spilurus | reverse complement strand
CTGTCTGTCTTTCTTTTTGTCGCTCTTTGTCTGTCTGTCTGTCTGTCTCTCTGTTTGTCTCTGTCTCATTGTCTCTGTCTGTCTCTCTTTGTCTGTCTGTCTCGCTTTCTCTGTCTGCATGTCTTTCTTTGTTTGTCTCTGTCTGTTTGTCTGTCTCTCTTTCTCTGTCTCACTGTCTCTGTCTCACTGTCTCTGTCTCTCTCTCTGTCTGTCTGTCTCTCTCTCTCTCTGTCTGTCTGTCTGTTTCTCGCTGTTTTTCTTTCTGTCTGTCGCTCTCTCTGTCTGTCTCTCTCTCTGTCTGTCTCTCTCTCTGTCTCTCTCTCTCTCTCTGTCTGTCTGTCTCTCTCTCTGTCTCTCTCTCTCTCTCTCTCTCTCTCTCTCTCTCTCTCTCTCTCTCTTTCAGGCAGGTGCTTTGCATTTCGAGGCGAGCGTGGGAATGATGAACCAGCCATTGAAATGATTAAAGTCTCGCATCTAAAGTGAGTAGGACACAAGCACGCTTTCTCTGCCCACCCCCACCCCCCTGGGTTCCTCAGTGTCCCTTAACAGAGTTTGGTCCTAAAGGCGCAGCGCTGAGTTGTGATTAATGTGCCCTGCCTTACACATTCTAACATCTGCAGCAGTTCTTAGTTTATCATTTCCTGGCAGCTGCCCCCTGTGCCTGCTGTCATCTCTCCATCATAGCACTCTAAAGAGGACGCTGTTGAAATGTCCAGTGAAATATTTTAGTGAGTGGAGCAGCCCAGACATTTATCACAACAGGAGGAAAACGTTCTTTGAGCATTTTTCTTTGTGTTCAACATTTCATTTTGTAACAGAAGGTTCCCCTGCTTCAGACCATGATTCCGAGAGTGCTGTCTTGTGATGTCTTGATGTCTCTGAAATTGTACCTTCATTAGTACAAGTCAAATCAATATTAATTTTAGATGTTAACATAACCTTACTTTAAAAAAAATAGGGCTGCAGCAATTATTATTTTTTGTGTCAGTTCTTGGTTATTTACAGTAAAATCTGATTTTGGCTGAACTTGAGTAATAAATAGTGTGTAATTGACTGATGACAACAGTGACCTGTTTATTTTAGTCTAAGACAGGGCAATGTAAACAGCACAGTCTGGTTTCTGGGAAGAATATGTATATAGGTGGACTGCTTTTACAGGAGTGTGCCAGTCACAGCTGCAGTCAATGACAGCTGTTAACTGGTGTTAATGGATCGGGGAAAGGGGTCCGGCCCTTTTCACTCACCTGAGCTGGTTTTTTTTTCTTTCTTTCTTTCTACAAACTGAATATCAAAGTGGGCTGTGAGCTTTGATTGAGTATCTCTGCTGTAATGTAAAAGTGTGTGTGTGTGTGTGTGTGTGTGTGTGTGTGTGTGTGTGTGTGTGTGTGTGTGTTGGTGTGTATAGGCAGTACCTGGTTGTGGTGTTTAGAGACAAGCCCCTAGAACTCTGGGATGTCCGCACTGGAACTTTGTTGCGTGAGATGGCAAAGAACTTTCCCACTGTAACTGCACTGGTAAGGAAATGCTGTGTTTAACGTTACACACACACACACACACACCTACAAACAACATGGAGGTGGTTTTAATGATACAACTGGCTGGTTTATGCCTCAAACAATAATAAATCACTAAATCACCCCACTGATCAGGTACAGATCACTTCTTTTGCAAGGTGTACACATTACCAAACACTAGCATATCTAACAATCTATTAAATGATCAGTTTAATTGAATTTGTGAGGGTTCATGTTATTCATTATCACGGAGTGTTGGTATTTCAGACCGAGCTATACCTTTAAACCTTTTACACTTTTATTCAGTTTATAATAAATGAAAGCCTTTCACTTTGTACTGTTTGAAATATTCTGAAGTTTATTTTCTGTGACATTGTCAATTAGTCTAAAAATGCAAATATTCAAATAACCAAACTGGTGTAAATACCCATTTCTAGTGTATGTGTCTGCACTGATAAACAGTCCTTATTATCACCTCTCAGGTTGAGAAATTAGTCTGGAAACTTCTCCACACTCAGCAAGGAGCCCGACTTCGTTATCTGGAAGGAAAACTCATAAAGAGGAAAGAGCTGTTGTCCAGCCTTTACTGCAGGGCCAGTAAACATTGTAACGACGCTACTGAAGGCAGCTAGCAAATAAGCCCCACAATAATGTTAATAATACATGCCTTTCCTCAGCTCCCTCTGCCAACTCATTTCCATATTGATTACACCCTCTGGGTAAATATCCATAACACCAGCTTCTAATGATCAGGGCCTGAATTATAACCCCCCACACACACACACACACACACACACACACACACACACACATTTGTGTATGTTTGTGTGCATTGCAGCACTTCACACTCTTGAGTAGATGTTTGGAAAGCTTGAGTAAAAACGTAAACGTTCCGGGTGGCAGTACTTGTAGGGAAATTAAGCTGTTTGGAATTCTTCATGGTTGTGACATCACATGATGTGATGTATCACAACCATGAACACATGATTGCATAAGTAGCACCATTTCTTAGTGTAGCTGTGATACATGCTGTGTTATGACATTTAGTTCTGACCAAGGCATTTGAGATTGGATGAGTCATTTTATGAGTGCTGATAAAGTCACTGTTTATATAGTAAACACAAACAAACAGATAATCAGTAAATGACCTGCGCTAGCATAGACCTGCAACTAATACTTGGTGCTTCTAGGTCTGAGGTGTATACATATGTGGTCTTCTGTCTATGACTGATATTCAGTATAACAGCACAGACTTGAATGTCAGATTGCTTAATTACTGCATGAGGGGATAAACAGAAAGAGTCGCTTCATCCTCTTGTGACCTGGGAAGTATTTTAATAAGACAGACCTTCAACTCCACGTTAAATCTGCTTGGTTGAAGTGACACTGAATGTTAGAAAAATAGAAGAGGGAAAACAGACTATCACAAGAAAAGGCCTATCATGGAATGATGTATAAATTAATTATGTACACTTTGAAATACAGCTTCATGTAATCCATGACATTCATTGTTTTATAAGCCAAATTAAAGTAGTCTGGAACTAGCAATTCTAAGACAGTACTACTTTGATCACAGAATGTCATTTATGGGAGAAAATGACATTATGTTGAAATGTGATCTGTATTGAGTCTTAAGTGCACATTTAAAGCTGCTTTTCCTATATTAAAAAATAGGTTTGTGCTGTTGCTCAAGGTAAGACTAACTTTTGTCAGCTTTGGAGACATTCTCCAATCAGTCCCTTCAAAGTATATCCAATTACATTCCACTTAGACTTTTCCTTCAACCTGAGTCTCACAATCGATAAGCATTAGTCTATAGCTCTGTGATCTAAAAGTAAGTAACAAAGTCAGATTATATACCGAACAAAAAGTTCTAATATTGACTTAAATGGAAATTTTTAAGAATTCTCCAAATGTTTGTTCCAAGAGAAGCTCAATTCAGTACTATTGTTGAAAACTGTTAACAATACTGGGTTAATATTGTTTTTTTTTTTAAAGAACTTTAAAATTAGCTGTTTTTATTTGAAGCACTTCACTTATGAGTCCAGCATCCTGCGACTTTACAGGAAGAAAAACAGTTAAATATATAGCTAACACAGTCCTTTTGGAAACTGGTTTGAGAGAAAATTGAATTGTGAGGCCACATACAGACCCTCAGTGTTTAAAGGGTTACATTTTACAACTGTTTTATTGCTTTCTATGTGTGTAGGAATGGTCTCCATCTCACAACCTGAAGAGTCTGAAGAAGAAGCAGATGGCAGCACGAGAGGCCATGGCCAGACAGACCACACTGGCCGATGCTGAGCAAAGCAGTGTGGAATCTTCAGTCATCAGGTGAAAGGTCATCCCCAGGTCATCCTGTGGGTCAACGGCTGTGCTACCTACAGAGAGAAAAATAAGTATTTGATACACTGCAGATTTTGCAGGTTCAAAGAATAGAGAGGTCTGTAATTTTTATCGTAGGTACCCCAACTATGAGAGACAGAATTTAAAAAAATCCAGAAAATCACATTGTATGATTTCTAAATAATTAATTTGCATTTTTATTGGATGAAATAAGTATTTGATCACCTACCTCTCACACACCTGTTAGTTTTTCTTTAAGAAGCCCTTCTATTCTGCACTTATTACCTGTATAAAAGACACTGTCCACACACACAATCATTCACACTCCAACCTCTCCACCATGGCCAAGACCAAAGGTCTATGAACACCAGGGACAAAATTTGTATACCACTAGGCTGGGGTGTACTACAAGGACAGGCAAGCAACTTGGTGAAAAGGCAGCACATGTTTGCACAATTACTAGAAAATGGAAGAAACACAAGATGACTCTGTCTTCCTCGGTCTGGGCCTCCATGTAAGATCTCGCCTGTGGGGTAAGGATGATACTGAGAGAGGTCAGGAATGAGCCTAGAACTACATGGGAGGACCTGGTCAATGACTTGAAGAGAGCTGGGACCACAGTCTCAAGAGGACCATTAGTAACACACTACGCCATCATGGTTTAAAATCCTGTAGGTCACTCAAGGTCCCCCTGCTCACACCAGACCCATTTGAAGTTCCTCTGACTGATCCAGAGGAGGCATGGGAGAAGGTCATGTGGTCAGATGAGACCAAAATAGAGCTTTTTGTTATCAACTCCACTCGCTGTGTTTGGAGGAGGAAGAAGAAAGATGAGTACAACCCCAAGATCAACGTCCCAACCGGAAGCATTTAAGGTGGAAACATCATACTTTGGAGGTGCTTTTCTGCAAAGGCGACAGGCTGAATACACCATATTGAAGGGAAGATGAATGGGGTCATGTATCGCAAGATTTTGGCCAACAACCTCCTTCCCTCAGTAAGTGGGTCTTCCAGTATGACATTGACAAGAAACACACATCCAGGGCAACTAAGGAGTGGCTCTGTAAGAAGCATTTCAAGGTCCTGGTGTGGCCTAGCCAGTCTCCAGACATGGACCCAATATATAATCTCCGGAGGGAGCTGAAACTCAATGTTGCCCAGCAACAGCCCTGAAACCTCTGTGTGCAAACTACAGGAAAGGTCTGACCTCTGTAATTGCAATGAAAGTTGTTTTGTACCAAATATTAAGTTCTGTCTTTCTGTTGTCAAATACTTAATTCATGCAATAAAATTCTAATTAATTATTGATTTATTAATTTTCTGGATTTTGTTATTTTCCCCACTGTATGTAATGTGATAATCTCCAGGGTTATGGCTTTAATGTTCTCAAGTTCTGTTATGGATTAATTTTGTGGATCTAATTTTTGTGTTTTTGTGTCTGTGTGTTTCTTGCTTTCTCTCTGTCTCTCTCTCTCACACACACATACACATGCGCACACACACACAGTCTTCTGCAGGATGCGGAGAGTAAAGCAGAGACAAGCCAGGGCATCTCTGCCCGCGAGCACTTTGTGTTTACTGACACAGACGGCCAGGTCTACCACATCACTGTGGAGGGCAACACCGTGAAGGATGGAGCACGCATCCCGCCTGATGTGAGTCCACACACACGTCTCCCAGTCTTTATGTGTCTGTTCTCTGTGTCTTTGCCTCACATTTAGTAACCTGTAGGCAGTGCTGGTTGCTGGCATAGGTTTTTTAGTCAATTACTTGCAGCAGTAAATGTCCTCCCATTCTCCACAACACATCCTGGGTTCTTTATCATATTCAAAGGTTCCCCCTGCATACTGCTTTTGCTTCTTTGTTATGTCTACTTACCAGGTAATAGTAATGTGAAAAAAACAGAAAAAAACAGAAAAAAGAGACAGAGATTAGGATTTTATAGATAGGTATAACATAGTAGAACACACTACACTAATAAAAGTCCTAGGGCCAGACTCCTAACACTGCATTGACCTACCTTTGTAACATTATTCAATCTCTGTAACATTATTACACAAAATTACACATTTAACACTAGAACCCCTGAGACAAAAATCTCATTTCTCTGTCTACCTCCTAGAAGCTTTGGAGTTTTTGTCTAGCCCGCACCCCCTGCAGAGCGGCCATCAGCACGCTTTTGATACGCTAATAACATGACAAAGAGTCCAGTTGGGTGAAGTCTCCAGTTTGCCAACCAAAATGAAATGCTGAAACAGGCTGAAACACAGAGAATTTATAAAGTGAAAGTCTGTAGTCATTTATTTTGCTCTATTTTCACTGCTAAACATTCTCTGAACACTGCCCTTTACTGAACACTTTGAACAGTAACACACTGAACACTTTCACTGCAATAGTTTCGTTTTTATCTAGCAAATATAGCATGTAATAATTGTTAAATATTGTTAACAATTTGTTTCTATATTTATATACCGTAAATATATTATAAAATTATATATTTCTTTCTAATTATATAATTCGAGAGAGAACTGAGTGTGTTAGAAGCAAAACTAATTCAGGGAGTTTTCATAACACAGTTCTGTCTCCCTCTATGCTTGTGTGTTACATGAGTTATTACATGACATATTTCGTTAGATAAAAACGAAGCAATTATTATAAGGGAGAATAATTATATGTATTTAATTATTATATTAATTAATTATACAATAATAAATATACACCTACGGTGTTTCGAAGCAAAACAAGATTACAAGAAACAAGATTTTTCGTCTCATTGGTTCTTGTGTTAAACTCACTCTTTGTACTCTTTCAGTGACATGGCATAACACAAAATGAGCAACCATCAAAATCATGCCCTTCTTTTTAAGCTCACCTTTAGAAACTCAAGAAAAATTGTTCAGTTAGATGATGCAGCTACTTGTATAGCCTGCAGGTTTGCATTGTGCCACTTTAAATTGTTTTTTTCTTGTGACCTGAATCTTGATTGACAGGAGTGGGGATGGATTGGTCAGGCATTCTGCATGACACATCAGTTCTGAACATAATCACTATCTATGTAATGAGTAATGAAATGGGCATTGTTTTAGATTAAATGAAGAAGGAAAACTATCATGTCATCTTTAACATGTTAACTTTTGCAGTGGTAATATAATTAGCTAACAAAGTTCTACATGAATTTACAATAGTTGGTTCACAGTAGCTAACATTACACAGTATTTCATGAAAAACTGTATTACAAGTGCTAATGTTGAAGGATGTGTGATATTAACACACTGCCCCTAGCTTCCTGATCCTGCATGCTGTTCTATTAATAATCAGAAATAAAGATTGACCACTCTGTCATGTGGTTCTGTGTACTAAGATCTTTTAATAACAGGTGCTCTCTGTATGTCTGCATGTGTTTCTGTTTGCTGCAAGGTTTATTACAGGGCCTTGTAAAAGTATTCATACCCCTCAAACTTCTCCCACATTTTTCACATTACACCCACAAACTTTATTTTGGATTTTATGTGATAGACCATCACAAAGTAGCAAATAATTGTGACGTGACAATTTTTTTGGCCTAAATGCAATACGCTGTGTGGTGGAAAACTAACACTGCCCATCACCTTGAACACACCATCCTCACTGTGACACACAGTGGTGGCAGCATCATGCTTTGGGAATGCTTTTCTTGAATAGGGAAGCTGGAATATCTCTCTACCTCTGTCTGTCTGACTCTCTGTCTCTATCTATCTCTCTCTCTCTCTCTCTCTCTCTCTCTCTCTCTCTTTCTCTTTCTCTCTCTCGCTCTCTTTCTCTCTCTCGCTCTCTCTCTTTCTTTCTCTTTCTCTTTCTCTCTCCCTCTCTCTCTCTCTCTCTCTGCCTCACTCTCTCTCTCTCTCTCTCTGCCTCACTCTCTCTCTCTCTCTGCCTCTCTCTCTCTCTCTGTGTGTGTGAATTGTCTTTCTTCTTTGTGATTCTGCTTCTATCATCCTCTCTCATCTTGCTTCGTCATGCTTCTCTATGTTCTTGATCAATGGCTTGCTATCAGTCATTCTTCTTCTGGTCTCAGCTGGTGTTTCACTGCATTCCCACATTTACATTCTTCTTCTTTTTCATTTTTTGAACTTTGTGGTCTGTTGCTCTTTGTGATTTTTATTTCTTCCTAATTGAAGCCAAGCCAAATGTGAGAATTTAGAATGAAGGACGAAGTTCTGATGGAGCTTCGATTCTGGTTCATCTCAGCACTGAAACAGCTCGTAGTTTTAATTTCTTTGGTTCTGCTGATGGAAGGCCTTTGCAGAAGAAAACTTGAAAACCAAGATTTAGGTTAAACAATATATTTATAATCTAATTGCATTAGATTTCTTTTACAGTTTCAAATACACTAACCAATTCAGGAGCTGTGGTTGATTTGGCATTGGTGCATTGGATCAGTGCAGACATTTTTGGAGTCCAAGTTTGATTTTACTTTAGTTTAGAACTAACAAACACTAGAACTCAGTAGTCCCTTAAGTGGCACTGTAATTTCCATTAGAATATTTGCAAATTACTCGGATCTCATCCCAATGTTAATTAAGGTCTTGCAAAACTTGTGTAGCTAAATGCTGCATGCTTTGTCTTAGAGAGCTGACAGCTGCATAAATGTTGAGGGATGGATACTCATTACATTGCATTAAAACAGGTTTACCTCACCAAATTCCATTTTCAGCACCTGATCACATGACTGCTCAGTGCACGCTGGGGCTTCTGTCCATTTTAACTTTAGTGTACATCATAATTTTACTCTGGGTCATATTTAGCCAGACAATGTAAACATGGCCTGTCACCTTTCGGTCAAATATTGTCTTTACAATGACAACTTACTGCATGCATGACACAATAAAAGTCTGACCTCAGATAGTTTAACATTTGTATTAGCAGCAGTAGTAGTAGTATCAGTAGAAGTAATATTAACAGCAGTAGTAGTAATATCAGTAGAAGTAATATTAACAGTAGTAGTATCAGTAGAAGTAATTAACAGTAGTAGTTCTTGTAGCAGTAGTAGTATTAGTAGTAGCAGTAGAAGTAATATTAACAGTAGTAGTTCTTGTAGCAGTAGTAGTATTAGTAGTAGCAGTAGAAGTAATATTAACAGTAGTAGTTCTTGTAGCAGTAGTAGTATTAGTAGTAGCAGTAGAAGTAATATTAACAGTAATAGTACTTGTAGTAGTATTAGTAGTAGCAGTTGAAGTAATATTAACAGTAGTAGTTCTTGTAGTAGTAGTAGTATTAGTAGTAGCAGTAGAAGTAATATTAACAGTAATAGTTCTTGTAGAAGTAGTAGTATTAGTAGTAGCAGTAGAAGTAATATTAACAGTAGTAGGTCTTGTAGCAGTAGTAGTATTAGTAGTAGCAGTAGAAGTAATATTAACAGTAATAGTTGTTTTAGCAGCAGTAGTAGTATCAGTAGAAGTAATATTAACAGTAGTAGTTCTTGTAGCAGTATTAGTAGTAGCAGTAGAAGTAATATTAACAGTAGTAGTTCTTGTAGCAGTAGTAGTATTAGTAGTAGCAGTAGAAGTAATATTAACAGTAATAGTTGTTTTAGCAGCAGTAGTAGTAGTATCAGTAGAAGTAATATTAACAGTAGTAGTTCTTGTAGCAGTAGTAGTATTAGTAGTATCAGTAGAAGTAATATTAACAGTAGTAGTTCTTTTAGCAGTAGAAGTAATATTAACAGTAATAGTTGTTTTCGCAGCAGTAGTAGTATCAGTAGAAGTAATATTAACAGTAGTAGTTCTTGTAGCAGTAGTAGTATTCGTAGTAGCAGTACAAGTAATATTAACAGTAGGAACAGCAGCAACAGTAATTGCAGTAATAACAGTAGTAGTAGTAGTATTAGCACTATAAGTAATATTGACAGTAGTAATAGTCATATTAACATATTAACATATTAGTAGTAGCAGTAGACAAAATATTAACAGTAGTAGTAGTATTTATTAGTAGAATTAACAGTAGTAGTAGTTTTTAGTGAGCTAGTAGTCGTAATAGTGGCAGCCATACTAGCAGTTGTAGCAGCAGCAGCTGTAAAAGTAGTAGTATTAGTAGTAGTCCCAGTGGCAGTACTACAATCAGCATCAGTAATAATATCAATAACAAAAGCAGCAGAAGTTTAGCTTGGAAAAATCCAAGCAAGATGAAAACCCATGCACATATGTGTCAGTTAATAGAGATGAGAAAAAGGTCCTGGGAGCAGATTTTCAGCCATCTGACTGCAGTGTTGCATGACATATTTTTGTTTGTGTGTGGTGATGAGTGCATCAGAGGCAAGCTGTTCTCTCTCTCTCTCTCTCTCTCTCTCTCTCTCTCTCTCTCTCTCTTTCTGTTATCCATCTCCAGGAGAGGA
>BRDA01011599.1:32047-64666 GCA_036984385.1 Crenuchus spilurus | reverse complement strand
CTCTCTCTCTCTCTCTCTCTCTCTCTCTTCTCTCTCTCTCTCTCTCTCTCTCTCTCTCTCTCTCTCTCTCTCTTGTCGAACGGAGACTACGTGAGTAGTGGTGTGTGTTTGTTTTTATACAGTACGTTGTGACGTCAGTCTACCGACTTTTAGACGAGGGTCCTGGAAAAAGAGTAGAGATAATTGACTGTGTATACACGTACCCAAAAGTAGAACGAACCTAAAAAGGTTCGATTTGAAGACGACGAAAACAATAACTATAATAATGACTACGACTAACATCATGACGGTGACCCTGATGATGATTATGATGATGAAAATGTCGACGACGACGATGTTGACGATCATACCGACGGTGATAATGCTGATGATCGAGTGATTTTTGATGATGATGACAATTAAGATGATTATTTATGATGATGATGATTCTCTCTCTCTCTCTCTCTCTCTCTCTCTCTCTCTCTCTCTCTCTCTCTCTCTCTCTCTCTCTCTCTCTCTCTTTCTGTTATCCATCTCCAGGAGAGGAAAAAAAGCATACAAAGCTTTGTCATGTTTGTTTTCTAAAAGCATGGTAATCTGCCCAGTGTGATGTCAGGCCTTCATGGTAGCTAGCATTTGCATGCTTTATTTCTTATACATGAACAAAACAGATGCAGCTACAAATGTACAAACCATATGGACCTGGGTTTGTAAGACATGCCCAGCTAGAATTTTGTGTGATCTGCTCTGCTGCAGGGTAGTATGGGCAGCATTGCCTGCATTGCATGGAAGGGAGACACTCTGGTTCTCGGAGATGTGGATGGAAACCTGAATTTCTGGGATCTAAAGGCCCGTCTCTCCAGGTATGGGTGCACCCTTCTGTGTGTAAAATATTTGTAGAATCTGTGGATACATGATGGTGATGAGTGATTCTGACTGTATTAGTAAGCATAGCAGTTGTGATTCACTAGTATATATTAGTGAATTGATAATATGGTTAAAAATTTAGGTATTTTAATCAAAACCTTTGTTGAATTATATGAACACTAGTGCATCTCCAAAAATTAGAATATTATGTAGAATTTTTAATTCCAGGGTAAACGGTCATATTTTATATTAATTACACTTAAATTTACATATTCCAAGCCTTTTTGAACTCTAATATTGATACTCTGAATGCTAATTTACTCCAAAATGAAGTGTTCTAATAATTGAATTAATTCTGGATTTCTGATTTTTATGACCTATAAAGCATACTGATCAGCAGTAAAACAAGAAAAGGTTTGAAATGTTACGTTGTCTAATTAATATAAAATAGTTTATCTTTGAATATAAATTATGAACAACAATGAGAATATTGTGGAAAAAGTTCATTTTTAGATGTGGTACTATAAATTGATCCATTCAAATCCATAGAAGTACTGAAGCCGTCATTGTGCATGATGTTTACAAGCAGAGTTACAGGTCTCAGGGTTAGTCCGCTATTGTATTAATGATTTGCAGACATTGTTTTGCCGACCTGATAGAATCCTGTTTGAAGAAAAATTCCAAGAAATGAAAGAATGACTTGATATGACATTTTATAATTCTTCTTGTAATGCATGAGGTGGTTGAGCGTGTGTTATGTGTCGAGTTTGACATGTTTACACCTTAATCTCATTCTTACTGCAGGGGTATTCCCACACACCGTGGATGGGTGAAAAAGATCCGTTTTGCTCCTGGGAAGGGCAACCAAAAACTACTGGTGATGTACACTGATGGAGCTGAGGTGTGGGATACCAAAGAGGTGAGCTTCACTTCAGTTTTAATTCAACATGCACATGACCAGTCATATCTGATGTCATTACAGAAGTATTTAATCCAGAGCGGATAATGAATGGTAATAAGTTAACATTAAGGAAATAAAATCATGTTATGTCCTTATTACTTCTAATTTAAGTATATCCTCAGCATTTCTGTGAGTATTATGTTCAAATTGTTTGTGTGTACTGAAACTGAGCTGTGGTACGGATTTTTCCCTCTTTATATAAGGGCCTGTGCAATGATTTTAAGGTAGGCTTTTCATGTTAGCACTTTTATGCCATTAGTTGCAAGTTGCATCAAACATAAAATGAATTGCGGACAAAAGATTTGAGTGTTTTCAATGACATACTTAATTCTGTTTGTTAAACATGAACAAATTTAGAAATTAATGTCTTCAGCACACTCAAAAATGGGTTTGGACAGAGGCATGTTTACCACTGTGTCACATCACCTTTTCTTTTAATTATACTTTTTAATTGTTTGGGAATTAAAAATAAATTCCTGCAGAGAGAATGTTTGTCCGTTCTTGCTGTGTAGAAGACTCATCTGACCACAGAGCACGTTTCTACTCTCTGTCAGTCCATCTCAGATGACTTTGGGCATAGAGAACTTGCTGGTGTATCTGTGCAAAATTAATATACGACTTCCTATTTGCATAACGCAGCTTCACATTATGTACCTTGGTGCAGTGGCGGACTATGTTATGTTACAATAATTTTCCAAAGTACTCCTGTGCCCGTGTAGCTGTCTATCTGGTTTCCTCTCTTAACCATTATGGACAGAGATTTTCCCTGACTCCCTGAATCTTGTCATGACATTATGAACTGTAGATCGTGAAAGACCTAAATTCTTTGTCATTTTGCACTGAGAAACATTGTCTTTGGACTGATTGACAAATCACCAAGTTTGTCACAAAGTGCTGAACAATGACCCATCCTTGCTTGTATAAAGGATTTTGGCTCCTTTTATATTTAATCTTGATGACCTCAGCTGTTGCCAGTTAAACTACTAATTCTGGAACCTTCCAGAACTGTGTTTGTATAACCTTTTCAGTCTTTTGCCTTTGTCCCAGCTTTATAAATGTTTGCTTTATTTTTGTGCTGACAGCAAGTTGCAAATTTCATTATATTTAATAAATAAAATTAAGTATTTTTGTCCTTTAAGTAGTAAATTTTTATAAATTACAGATTTCAGTTTTATTGCATTGTTAGAAAGTATCCTAACTTTCTAATGGGGTTTGTACTTGATTATTTCTGGTTTTTTTTGCTAAATGAGTGCTACAATAAACAGCTGTTGAAGCTGGTGTAATATCATCTATCTGATTACTTTAGCTACCAGTTAAAATTGACAGCATTGGTTAAAAGAGTTGTTCACCCAGAAATCATATTTACATATTACTTACTTCAGAAGTAGCTGATCAGCTAAAGCATGTTTTGCTTCTTTAGTTTATAGAACAGGAGCTGTGAGGCTAACATTGTAAACAAACAGCAGAACACAATAGTCACCTAAGCAGCCCAGTCTTTTCTGTAAAAATTGCATAATCAAAACTTCACTAAACCCATTCAAACATCCTCCCAGTTTTAACGAAGGTCTCAGCAGGGCTGGTAGAATAATCTTGGATGTAGTTTGAGTGGCTTGAGTGATGTTTTGATGGTGTATCAGCATTTTCATTGACTGTTTCTTGAAATTTGATCAGTATCATACAGGTTTCAGTTGAAATGCAGATTTTACATTATGCAGTGCTTATTAATGTTTTTAGAGTGTGATAGTAAACTGGTGATCATGCAGAGAGGACATGGCTGCAGTAAACTGTTAAAGCACTTTAATCTCACAAGTACCTCTTGCTCTTCAAGAACAAAGTGTTTTTTTGTGTATTATATATATATATATATAGCACACAATATATGAAACAAGACCTGCACTACACTCTACAACAAAGGCTGTTCTATTGCTGCATTCAGGTCAGGAAAAGAGGTGGTTTGGTTGGATGTGATATGTGGTATTTATTTGTTTTACTCAACTGGTAGTAAAACTCCATCTGAGCTTTGAGAAACCCTTAAAGCTTTGCTGGAGATATTTTCCCATTTCAGCTTGTTTAAGATTGGATGCCATTAGCAGTTTATTCCTCTTTGTTGAGAAAGTCTTGACTTGTTCTTGTTTTTGTGTGTGTGACGGATCATTTGCCTGGAGGAGTGCCTAAGGGTAGAACTGTTTATGTGGTTAGTGTGCAAGTAGCTCATGAATGAGATTGGAGCCCTTTTTTGTATTAAATACTGTTCAGAAGTGTGAAAATGATTGGAGGTGTAGAGCCTAAGGTGCCTGGAGCATCCTGAAAACTTCTTTTGTGAGTTGAATGAAACGTACAGTAGGATTGTTCTGTTCACTAGGGTCTGACAGTGAAGGAATAATTCGGTTTCATGGTGGCTTAATGGTTGGCACATTCGCCTCTCAGTGGTGAGGTCTTGGGTTCAAGTCCCCATCTGGGTGGAGTTTCCATGTATCAAACAGCCAATAAGTCGTCCGTGTGTTCATTTTAATAAATTTGCCATTTGCAGATTGTTTACGTAGACTATTCTTAGATTATTACAATATCAAACAATAAATATAACTGCTCATCACAGGAATTATTCTCTAAAATGTCCAAACGTTTGTAGACATCTGCTCATTCAACAAATCAAGGTTATTAATAAAGACTTTACAGTAGATATTGGAACATTTGCTTTGAGGATCTGATTGTATTCAGCCACGAGAGCATTTGTAAGGTCAGGATGATTAGTTCTGGGTCACAAACTCTACTCCAGCTCATCCTCAGTGTATTGGATGGAGCTCCATCACTGTTGAGAACACAATTTCCCTGCTGGGGGTTTCATTGTGCTTAGCATGGAAATATTCAGCTCATGTGTGGTTGTGTCTCCGATTCTACTGGCAATGCTTTTCTCTGGAGATTATACAAGCTGTGTGCTCAATGGAGCAGTTGTGTGAATATGAATAATGATACAGTGGTTACAATTTAATGTATTGCAATACTTTAAGACAGGTGAACTATTGAGACTATAACATTACTAGTCAGCTAAGCTTGCTAATGCTTAGTAGTGCACCCGTGCCCTACTTGTTTCTGAAATAGATTACAACACTGCCAACTAGAGGTAGGGGGTTTAACCCCCTGGAGTCTGAGGGTATTTCAGACACTCTAATGTAGTCTGACATTCCTTCAGTTTTTTACAAGGTAAGGAAAATAATTTTTTTTCCAAACTCATACACAGGTTTTTGTTCAGCACAAACTCTTCAACAACAGTGTCAAAACAGTAAAAGTGTCATAAATCTATACTTTGATTGAATCTACTCTAAGCTTGACTTTCCAAAAAGCTTTTTTCAGATGTGCTGATATAATGTAAAAAACACACATTTCTAGCCAAGACTTTTGAGTCAACCAAGCCAAGATCTGAATAAACAGAGGTGTATGCTACACACTGATCATTACAGTTTTTAGAAATTGTACGTGGTTTTATTTCTAAAGCTTAACTAATGTGAGTCGACGTGTTTCACTCATTCAGTGGTTCCTAGATTTAATATTTGTGAGAGAGGTGTGAACACTCAGTATTCCACTAATGCAATATCTGGAATTACAATGTCATTATCATATAAATGACAGATCACATCATTTGGAGGGAAAAAATGTGCAGCTGTCTGACTCGCTCTGAAAACTGTGTATCTGCTTATTTATGCTCCTCTCACAAATATCTAAAAAAATATTTCAATTCAAACTATATATATATATTTGAAAAGAAGACCTTTTAAGGTTTCCGAGGTATGTTTTGTTTTTTAGGATAAAATCTTGTAGTTATAGAAATGTTAAACACAATCATAATATTGCAATACTCAAGTATGTTGATATTTTCTTAAAGCTTTATTTTAGTGCTGAACTAAGACAAGATTAGTTGTCTATCAGACATGTTTCTGGAGTTTTCATACACATCAGTGACAATACTAGGATCAGACTAGTCCTACACTCAAGAATATTGGACTAAGGCCAGAAACTGACCTCTAATGAAGCTATAGAGGATGACTAACAAATTATACATGACTTGTTATATGTAGAACTGCAAGGTAGGTGTTTCGACTCTACCAGTGCTGTTTTGTTCACAAAATTCTAGAGCATAGATCTGAAACTTTATTTCTGTGTTGTGGGGAAAAGACAGTCTCAGACTTCGATGGTCTCTTGAGCTGCATCCCCTAGATACTGTCATACTGTCACTGTCCTCTCACACACACACACACACACACACACACACACACACACACACACACACACACTTTATCCTATAACACAAGACACACATCACTGCTCTCCTGACAGCAGCGTTAGTCTGACACAGAGAGACACACACACACACACACTGTGCACACCCAGCTTACAATACTGACCAAAAGTTTGGAATCACTTGCTATACAGACCCATTCTAAAAATTAGAATATCATGGAAAAGTTGATAATTTCCACAATTCCATTCAAAAAGTTACACTTTCATAGATTATAGATTCAGGATCAACAATTTAAACGATTTCAAGTATTTATTTGTTTATTTTCACATAATTTGGGCTTCCAGCTCATAAAACCCACAAAAACAGGATTTAAAAAAATTAGAATACTGTGGAGAAATCAGCCCAAATTTTGCAGGGCATGAATGTTTTAAACTGAGTGTGACACACTCATCATCTACTAAACTCAAAGCACCTGCACAGGTTTCCCCAGGTGTCATTAAATTGCTTCAGTTTGGTTAAATTGTCTCAGTTCGGTTCAATATGGGGAAGACTACAGACATGACAACTGGCCAGAAGACCATCATTGATACCCTCCATAGGATGGGGAAGCCACAAAAGTTCATAGCTAAGGAGGCTGGCTGTTCACATAGTGTTGTGTCCAAGCATGTCAATGGAAAGTCTAGTGGAAGGACAAAATGCGACAGGAGAAGATGCATCAGCAAAAGAGATGACTGTGGGTCAAGTCACTTCTGAATCTGAGCCAACGTCTCAACTGGGCCAAGGAGAAGGGCTGGACCGCTGGCCAGTGGTCCAAGGTCCTCTTTTCTGATGAAAGTAAAGTGTGCCTTTCATTCGGGAATCAAGGTCCAAGGGTTTGGAGTAAGACGGGTGAGGAACAGAACCCGAACTGCTTGAGGTCCAGTGTGAAATATCCACAGTCAGTAATGATTTGTGGTGCAGTGTCTGGTGCAGGTGTTGGTAAACTCTGCTTTCTTAAATTCAAGGTCACCGCAACGGTCTACCAGAATGTTTTAGAGGACTTCATGATTCCTTCTGCTGAGGATCTGTTTGGAGATGCAGATTTCATCTTCCAGAAGGACCTGGCCCCTGCCCATGCCACCAGAAGTACCAAAGCCTTGTTTGATGCCCATGCCATCACAGTGTTGACTGGCCAGCCAACTTGCCGGACCTAAACCCCATTGAGAATCTATGGGCTATTCTCAAGAGAAAAATGAGGGCCACCAGACCCAACAACAAAGAAGAGCTGACGGTAAGCATCAAGGAAATCTGGGCTTCCATAACTCCCAGTCAATGCCACAGGCTGATTGCCTCAATGCCACGTCGCACCCAACCAAGTACTGAAGATTGACATATTGTTTTGAAAGCACCATATTTTGATTGATTTGATGTGATCCTAATTTTTTTTTTCTGCAAAAACTGAGAAGTAGTTTGGGCTGATTTCTCCACAGTGTTTTTGAAATCCTGTTTTTGTGGGTTTTATGAGCTGGAACCCCAAATTATGTGAAAATAAACAAATAAATACTTGAAATTGTTTAAATTGTGGGCCCTGAATCTATAATCTATAATATATGAAGGTTTAACTTTATGCTTCTATGATTATGTGAACAGTATAAGAAGACTACAGATCTATATATTATCAACAATTTGCCAAAATTTATTCTTGGATAATTTTTTTCAGTATTTCATAAATTCTGCTAGCAAGACCTTAATTATGAATAATATACTGAATTGATCTTATGTTTTGAAATTGAATTCTGGATCATAATTGTTAGTTAACATCTATCTTTCTGCAGTTATTTTAAAATCCTATGCAGTTCTCTTAATCTTTCTGTACACATTTAACATTTCTTCATTTGTATTTACAATGTTAGAATAATTACATGAAAGCTGAAAAAAAATTAATTTATAATCAATTTATTCATTTATTTGCCGAGCAAAACTGTTTTATATTATTTAACACTGTAACCAAAGTAATCAAAACTCTTCCATACTTAATTGAG
This sequence comes from Crenuchus spilurus, assembly GCA_036984385.1. Lineage (NCBI taxonomy): Eukaryota > Metazoa > Chordata > Actinopteri > Characiformes > Crenuchidae > Crenuchus > Crenuchus spilurus. The sequence continues at coordinate 56,601 of BRDA01011599.1, read as the reverse complement.
TACTTAACTGAGTACTGCACATTTATTTTGCCATATTTTACTGCTTTATTGTATTATATTGTATTTGACTGTGAGATCTGGATGGATTAGAGAGATTAAAATAAAAAATGGACAGGCATTTAAGCTGTAAAATGCTTAAATGTGTCTGTTCTATTAAATAAGCATGTGCCATTAGAGACAGTGGTGAGGGTTTTTCATTTATAGTTTGAGTATTGATTAAGTGTTGAGTATTGTGATACTACACTTGGTATCAATATTGAAATCAGAATTCTGGTATTGTGACCTTGTAAGCTGCAGACTGAATTTGGCAAGATGATAAGTAAATGAGTTCTTTCTCCATTTTATTTTTAAAAGCACTTTTTACAACTGATGTCAAAATGCAGCTTTACAGGGTTAGTAATAACAAACACAAAAGCCCCAGTGAGCAAGTCAACGGTGACAGTGACAAGGGAAACTCCCTCAGAGCTGTAGGAAGAAACCTTGGGAGGAACCGGACTCACATGGGGGACCCATCCTCCACTGGTCAACTAATTATAAGTTCTTGATAAGTCACACAATGCTATGATGCTGTTTTAGTGTTCAGGTACTGATATGGTGACAGTAATGAAACATGAATGGTGATAATGGTAGCAGCCAGTAAAGTCCATATAAACATGATTGTTGTCAGTAGTGCAGGGCATCTGGAGCAGGTCGCAGTAGTTGGTTGTTGTTGTTGGGCAGCTGGTCTAAGGTGTCATCATGCAGAGATGGTATACATCACTGTCGGACCAGATCGATGGGCAATCACTCACTGAGAAAAAGACAGAAATGGAATTAGACAGATTTTCAGTACATTCTAATTTAGTGGCAGATGTCACTCTTTTCAGTGTCTCCATGCTAGTGTGTTAATTGTATGTTGTAATCAGTCAATATGTTTTGTTGAACATCTGTTTTTTTGTTTTGTTTTTTCTAACAACAATAGTGATAATGAAATGGCTTTTAACCACATGTGGCTGCCCCTTTATCATTTGAAAGGCCATGTTGCCATGACAGTAATGCCAGAAATGTTCAGTCATTAGACTGAAGGATTTATTTATTTTTCTGGAGAACTTGTCATTTAAAGCTATATTCAGATAAATGCTTTCTCTTTCCTCATGCACACTCCTGCAGGTGCAGATGGTCAGCAGCATCAGATTTGGCCGGAATGTGAGTTACCGTATTCTGGACATTGACTGGTGCACATCAGATAAAGTAGTGCTGGCTTCAGATGATGGCTGTGTGCGTGTACTAGAGATGGCCATGAAGTCTGCCAGCTACAGAATGGATGAGCAGGACCTAACAGGTACATGTGCACAACAATTAATTCACAAGAATGAAGCATATATGGAGCAAATTCTGCTTCAAAGGTTATATTCCCAGTGCACTGCACCTGGAACGTAAGCGTAGTCAAATTTGTATTAGTGCTGTGACCCTCCTAACTTCTGAAAACAGTGTGTTATAATGAAATATCTGTCTTCTTATTCATACACACAAACACAGATCCAGTATGGTGTCCGTACCTGCTGCTGCCCCGTGCTGCTCTCACTCTGAAGTCTTTCCTTCTGCTGCAGCCCTGGTCAGGAACCTACACTATGGACGTCAGTCAAGTGTATGTTTTAAACATTATTGTTCATCAGAATTACCTAATAAACACACACTGCCAGCCTGAAACCTTTTTTGTTCCATATACCATCAGTCACATACTACTGCATCTCAAAACATACAAACCCCAGTTCCAGTTGAAACATGTTATGTGGTCAGATGAGTCCACATTTCAGCTTCAACTGTTTCCAATGAAAAATGCAAAACCAGCATCTGTAATGCATGAGAGTGCATGAGTGCCGATGGCATAGGTGGTCTGCGTTGATGTGAAGTCATCATTGATGTGGTGGTTTATATATTTATTATTATACATAATGTGTGTCCTCTTGACTGCATGTTGACTGTGTGTACATGCTACCAACTGTACAGGACTTAAGAGTTTTTGTGGACAGGTGTAAACACATTTTTCTCCAAGAAGCCTTTTGGCTTTTACTTTTCCTGGTAACAGGAATATAAAGTATGACATTCAGAGGAATTTTTCGTGTGTGTGTGTGTGTGTTTTACATCTTGTGTCTTTAGAGCTATAGGGAGGTTTTTTCCCTGATTGACATCAAAACACTTCCAAAAATTTTTGCATTTGCAGATCTCTGTATTGCCAAATTTGAAAAGCTTAAAAGCTCAGAGGTCGATAAATTCCAAGCTTGCTTTTCCATCCTATCAAGTAAATGAATATTAGTGTTCCAGCAGGAATGCTCTGTATATTTGTTCCAGACTGTGCTTGTCTTTTGTAACAGAGGACCTTTCACATTTATATTGCCAGGCAGGATTTTACAAGGCATTGACTAATGACTTAATTAGGTACTGGCAACCACTTTTGCATACAATTGCCAGTGACACTGAGCAGTTATACATTTGCATTTGCTTTTATACAAACCTTGTTGCCTGCAGTTAGAGAATGACTTTGTGTGGATGTTAATTAGATGTTCTGTGAACTTGAGAAATAACATCTTAGCCATGTGTGATTGTGCTATTTCTTACAGTTATGGAACAGTACAGCTAATTTGATTTACTGCGGATGTGTTATATTGCTTACGATAAATGTGCTGTGCTAATTTGCACAGAAAGGTTCTTTTTAATTCAGTTGAGGCCTAAATTAGAGGAAGGGTCTTAAAGTCTGGTTTTTCATTGGTGGAAGCTGTATTGCCTAGACAGAAACAACTGACTTAGACTCTTTTAGATGTTTTTCTTTGTTCTATGATTTTTCCTGATGTAGTCTTCCAGCCAAAATATATATGGAGTCTAAAAGAACCTGAGACCTGGAGCTAACATTGTTAAGAGACACTAGAACTTAATGGTCACCTGTTTGTTAAAATATGTCAATACAATTTCTCTAAAACTTCATGTAGATGTTATTGACAGTTTCACAGACCTGATGAAGTAATTTAGGACATTGCTTGACTTAAAATTAGAATAAATCTTCACTGCTATAGGCAGTCATTTCAGATAGCATGAGATATTAATTGTAAATAATGAAATTCATTAATACAGCTTCGTTAAGATCTGGATGAGATTGGATGAGTGCATTCAGAGACATTTTTGTTGTTGAATTTTGAAAGAAATAACATTTAGGTGGCTGAGTAAAGTTTTATTAATAACATTAAGCTCACAGCTGCAGTTCAGAACAGAAGGGGCAAAATTTGTTCAACTACCACGTAGGCAAGTGGAGAACTGTGTAAATATGATTTCTAACTGTGGTTGCTTTATGTTTATCTAAAAATGTTCTCTTCTTTAATAAGATTAGAATTACCCATGTAGACTTATTATCTGTGCTATTGTTTTCTTTGAACGCTCAGTGTGTTCACTGCAACTTTCAGGCCCATGGCCTCAAAAACTGTTAATACAAGTAACATGAAGTGAATGATCTGCACTATTTGGGAGACACTAGTCAAAATGTACTAATTTGTAACATTGAACACGTTCAGCACATTGTAGAAAAGGTCAGATTTTAGAGTCTGATCTCTTCCATTTGTAGAAATGAACCCCAAACAGACTCTTCACGTCAGGTTACTAGCTGACATAGTCTGGATAGTTGGTTTATTGGTGTGCACAGATCCACATACACCCTCAGCTAGCCCACTAAAAGCTGGGCTATCATGGGTTATAACAGCTGGACAGTAGCCAATAGTCACAAGACCGGTGCAACACAATAGACATTTGAGAACCAACAGAAATAGTTACATAGCATTTTCTCAAAACAGATTCACAGCAACCACAGGGTATAAACAATATTTCTTCACATTGAACCTTGTGTTCAGATCACTGCCAAATGGTTTAGATCTTCTCAGCAGAGGCCTAATTTCATCATCTTGTTTAAATGCAAGCAGTCATTAAAGCAAAAGGAGAACACATACAGTGGGGGGAAAAAAGTATTTGGTCAGCCACTGATTGTGCAAGTTCTCCTTACTCTCCTACAGAGGTCTGTAATTTTCATCATAGGTACACTTCAACTATGAGAAACAAATGAGAGAAAAAAATCCAGGAAATCACATTTTAGGATTTTTAAAGAATTTATTTGTAAATTATGGTGGAAAATAAGTATTTGGTCAATAAACAACCAGCGAGAATTCTGGCTTTTACAGACCTGTTAGTTCTTCTTTAAGAAGCCCTCCTATTCTGCACTAATTACTTGTATTAATTGCACCTGTTTGAACTTGTAATGTCTATAAAAGGCAACTGTCCACACTCTCAATCAATCACACTCCAAAGAGCTTTCTAAGGACAACAGGGACAAAATTTTAGACCTGGAGTGGCTGGGATGGGCTACATGACAATAGGCAAGCAGCTTGGTGAGAAGGCAACAACTGTTGGCACAATTATTAGAAACCGTGAGAAACACAAGATGACTGTCTGGGGCTCCATGTAAGATCTCACTTCATGGGGTAAGGATGATTCTGAGAAAGGTCAGCCCCGAACTATACAGGAGGACATGATCAATGACCTGTAGAGAGCTGAGACCACAGTCTCAAAGAGAACCATTAGTAACACACTATGCCATCATGGTTCAAAATCATGCAGAGCTAGCACATGTCCAGGCCCATTTCAAGTTCACCAATGACCAGAGGAGGCATGGGAGAAGGTCATGTGGTCAGATGAGACCAAAATAGAGCTTTTTGGTACTCCAGTCCACTTGCCATGTTTGGAGGAAAAAGAATGCTGATTTGCATCCCAAGAACACCATCCCTACTGTTAAGCATGTGGGTGGAAACATCATGCTTTGGGGCTGTTTTTCTGCAAAGAGGACAACACGACTGATCGGTGTTAAGGGAAGAAAGAACAGGGCCATGTATCGTGAGATGGTAAGCCAAAACCTCCTTCCATCTATAAGAGCATTGAACATGAAACGTGGCTGGGCCTTCCAGCATGAAAATGATCCCAAATACACTGCTGGGACAGTGAAGGAGTGGCTCCGTAAAGGTCCTGGAGTGGCCTAGACAATTTGCTTGTGTTGCCCAGCAACAGCCCCAAAACATCACTGCTGTAGAGGAGATTTGCATGGAGGAATGAGCCAAAATACCAGCTACAGTGTGTGCAAACCATGTCATTGCCATGTTACAAAGTATTGAGTTGAACTTTTGTTTTTGACCAAATACTTATTTTCCACCACAATTTACAAATAAATTCTTTAAAAATCCTACAATGTGATTTTTTCTCATTTGTCTCTCATAGTTGAAGTGTATCTATGATGAAAATTACAGACCTCTCTCATCTTTCTAAGTAGGAGAACTTGCCCAATCAGTGGCTGACCAAATACTTTTTTTCCCCACTGTACTACAGTTCACTGTAACAGGTTAGCTAGAACAGACTTTATTCGACATTCTCTGTTGAGAATGTTGGTATTTTAGATGTTTTAACTGCGGGAAGTTCAATCATTTTAAAACATGTCATTTTTACTGTATATATATATATATATATATATATATATATATATATAACCTGGCTAGTGCATGAACCTCAAATTAAGGGTCTGCTTAATTATTAAATACACCAAAGACTAAAATGCACTGATAAAACAAAAACCACAGTAACTGCATTTTCAAAAAAGTATTCTTATGCACTTTAAAATGTATCATGTATTCCTACTGCATAGCAGTTGTTATGCTGAGTTAAATAACTATTAGTCTAAATTGTGTAACTGAGAACTCACCTGACTGTGAGAGCTGAGCACTTGGCAGATGAATAGAAGTCCCCACAACAGCAGACCACAATACATGCTGGCTAAAGTGGAATCAGCTTTCTCTGGTCAGTATCAACCAGCGTCAACTGAAAAGAAAATCTAAATCCAGTGAAACATAAAAATAAAATACTTTCGATTAGAGATGGTGACTGGATTATGATGGTGACTACAGCTCAGCTCTGTTGAGGTTGTTGTAGTGCACTAGCTCTGCACTGAAACAGCATGTTTGCCTTCAGAAAAGCAAAGCCAAACCCCAAACCCAAGCCCAGCCCTCAGAGACAGCTCCCTGCACATCCTGAAAGCGCTCAGCCTTTAATCTGGAGCAGAACCACATTCATGAGTGACACAAATAGAAAACTGGGAGGTTCACTTACAGCCATTCTCCTCTGCTCTGTTATTATGATTACAGTTAACATGTCTTTAATACAAGTCCTGATGATTTATACAAGGCAAGCATTGACATTTGTCTTTATAAACATTTATAAACAGATTTCACAATAATTTTTTTCAAAAGTGTTACTTCATGAAGTAAGGATGATTTTTATTTCAAGCCAAGTCTGGCTTAACCCTCCTGTTGTGCTCATTTCATCTTAGATTTATGTTCCTGGTTAAAAATTCAATATTATACACATGTTCTTACCTGATTCGCTATTGATGGCCTGTAGGCTTCATTGACCTGAGTGCATGCAACTTGTTTTTTAATTTATTTTAATTTATTCATTTTTACCCCTTTCCCAACCTGGTAGTAACCAATTAGTCCATCCCATCCATTATGACCCTCCCCATCACTTTTTGCAATGTCCCTGACTCTAGTAGGGTGAAGAGAACCTCCTCCGCTGTATGTGATGCAGCCACCGCCTCTTTTCAAACTACCGCTGATGCACCGTCACTGGGGAGCCAATGTGCTCGGAGGAAAGTGCAGGATTTACAGCTCTGAATGGACCAATCAGTAGATGCCTGAGCCAGCGGACATTGCAATGTGAAAGTGATACGAAGAGAGAGGGTGCCAGAGCACGGCCAATTTTTGCTGTTGATGGCAAACAGCATGACCAGGATTTGAACTCGCAATCCTCTGGTCATGGTGTCAGCGTCTTAGCCTGCTGAGCCTCTCGGAGCCTCTGCATGCAACTTGTTTTTGAGTTTAAAAAAGGCATAATATATGGATTATTTTGATTTTAAAAATGCTCAAATGAAACAAATTGTGCTATTTATTACAGAATACTTTGTATGGAAGAGGAACTGTGCCTATCCAATGACTGGACATGTGATGAAACTTGCCGCCCGTCCCATAAAATACGAAATCATTCAGTTTCTGTAAATTAAAAGTTGTGTTCCGTATTCAAAGGGGGTGATATAAGGATGAACTGAGACAGAACAATATGTGTGAATGAAAATGAAACTGCTCCTCTCCCTCAGCCTGTCTGTCGTGTCCCAGCAGAGTGTGTGTGTGTGTGTGTGAGTGTGTGAGTGATGTGTGTGTGTGTGTGAATGATGGGTCCTTGGCGAATGAAACGGCTCTTAGAGTCGACTCTATGCTGTGAACGATCAGAGCCGACTCGTGTCTGGGAGCCAGATTAATTTCCCCTTGTTGAAGTCGCACGGGATTGGTCAGTTACACCATGTAAGGTGTTTGGGGGGGCGGGTGTCATTATATTAGTATTAACTATAATTGCGCACACAGAGAGAGAGAGAAGCTACAAAAAGACTCTCTCTGACGAAAACTTTGCATATGACAAAAATGACAAGTTTAAATAAATAAATGCACATATAAAAGACTGAATAAATAATTAGACACCAGTAACTGTACAGACAAAAAACAAATTCATAAATACATTTTGTCATGAAAAAGGATATATATAAATTTATAAGAGGAATCTATTTTTACATTTCCATGCATAAAACTTATTTGACTCACTTTTGAAATCCAAAACTACCAAAAATATGGTCATCAGTATGGAAAGTGTTGGGGGATATGTGATTTTTCTTTTTGCATGATACATGTACTACTGCCTGTATTGTAACCATAATTAACTTATTTTACTTTATTATGCCCTATTCCTTTATTATTTAATGATCATTTTGTGATATTATGAAATATTTGACAATGTTCTGGAAAGATACATATATAAAATTATTTTCTTTTTGTTTTTGTTCTGTTCTTTCTGTAAAATGCAAAACTCTATAAATATATAATTTAGAAAACTCATAATTTCAATAGTTTTTACATTTCTACATTTATTTCATTTCATTGACTGTAAAACTGATATTATTTTATTACAAGCTTAAGCTAAGCAGCAAAGAAGAAGAAAAGTCTTTCAATTTGGGAGCTGTAAGAGGTTTATTAAGTAAACCAAGCCATAAAAGCCCATCACTAGTGCGATTCGTGATCAATGAAAGCGTTGTCTGCATTGCTAAGATACACCTGAAAATGTATTTTAAAATGTAAAACCTATTTTAAAAAAAAGCATCTACTGAAGACAATTTCAGTCCACTTTATAATGTTTCTCTGACAGTGTAAGTTCTTTTATTATATAGGTGCAACATTCAAGCCACACCCAACCCGCAATGGAATCACCCCCCCCATACACTCAAACCCTAAACACCCCCCGCCCAATCCAACCCCCACCCCCCACCCGGCTCTTATTTCAAAATCAGAAAGGTGGCAACCCTAGATGGAGCCCAGTTTTATACACTTACTGTTGTCTAATCTATTCATTTCTAATAATTGCTCAGGGGTGTTCCAAACTCAAAACGTAATGAAAATTAGCCAAAATTATTTTGTGTGTTTAGATGTCTTGTGTGGACAAAATCATGACACCCCATGATCAGAACTTCTAAATCTGTTAAATTTGAGCAGGACATGATATGAGGGTTAAGGTTTCTTACACACAAGACTAGAAAATAATAAATAATAAATAATAAAAAGATAAATAATAAAAAGCTTATTTTTAAACATGCTCTATGTACATGTACACTCTTTAAAAAGATGGTGCTTCAAGGGTTCTTCTAAAGAAAATGGTTCTATATAGAACCTTGAACACTCAACAAAACCTCTTGCATGGATAAAGGGTTCTTTTCATGGTGAAAACATTCTTCAGATTGATGAGAAAAGTATTGCAGATGGTTATATACAGAACCTTTTTGGAAATGGTTCTTTATAGCCCCCAAAAGTGTTCTCCTGTAGTTACGATGTCAAGCTTGTAATGATAGAGGAACCCTTTTGGTGCTATTTAAAACCATATTCTATATACACTCTTATAATAGATGCTTTTTCAAGGGTTCTTTAATAAAAAATGGTTCTATATATAGAACCATGAACAGTGAAAGAACCTAAAGTGGCATAGAACCATATACAACACTTTCCTTTCTTTGAGTATACATGGTTCTACAGATAACCATTTTCTTTACTAAAGATCCCTTAAAGAACCATCTCTCTTAAGAGCGTAGAACCATCTACAGCACATTCCTCATCAATCTGAAGAACCCTTTCATCATACAGTGAACATATTGGGTTCCTTGGGTATTCGTGGTTCTATATAGAACCATTTTTTTTACTAAGAACCCTTGAAGAAGCATCTATTTTAAGAGTGTATGTGTGTCTGTATGTCGGTCTGTTTGTCTTTGTGTCCGCTCATTGTTCCTGTAACTGATCTGGTATTTATCACTGATTAATCAATAATGTAATATGCTGCAGTTAAAAACCTCAGTGTTCTAGTTTTTAAGTGTGTATGTGTGAGTACATTACATACATTGTTAGAGAGCCTGAGTGCACTGTGGTCAGTGACAGCAAGATGGTGCCAAAGCACTGTCCTCTGTCTTCTCTTTCTCCTTCTCTTCTCTATTCCACTCTGATTTCATCAAAATTGGCAAATTATCACCAACTATCATAATTTGCTCAAAAATTTCATTGTTCACTTCCTTTGATGTGCAAAGTCTCTGAGTGCCATCTGAGGGGTGTTGGATGCTGTTATCTGCCCACCTACATCCACAGCTGCCAACCTTGGATCCTCACCATTACCATGTTAGACTAAACTGATGATACTGTATATTTCTATCAGTAGTCTGATCAGAGGAGGATGGATCCCTTTTGCGAGTCTTGATTCCTGCCAAAGTTTCTTCCTCCAGCCTCGAGGGAGTTTCCCTACAACGGCAGTTGTAAAAGGTGCTATATAAATACATTTTTGATTGATTCATTGATTGTTCATCACATGCTGCATATTCATGGTGGTAAAGCAGATGCCTTCTTCAACTGGAAGACCCCAGTCAACCTCTACCCGAGCTCCAGTTCTCCCAGTTCTTCAGGGTGATGTTCCACATTAGTGTTGTAGATGAGAAGTTGGCTCTCAGCCCTCTTCCAAGCAACTTTTATAATAAGGTTGATCCCATTATAACATTTATCCCTCTTTTTCATGAAGTACCACACAAGCAGGTACACAGACATGTACTGTATGTAAAATAACATGTGAGAAGAAAGCAAATACTCAAAACTAAATGAATATCTGTAGAGGAGAAAAGCAGAAACACTTCAGTTTCTGAATTATGTCGTTTAAATTATTTATGTATTAATTTTATTATTATTATTATTTTAAGTTGAAGCTAATAACCCCATGGGTGGTTAGCATGCTTGCCTCTCATTGCTGGGGTCTTGTGTTAGAGTTCCCACCTGAGTGAAGTTTCTGTTCTCTCTGTGTCTGGGGAGGTTTCCTCCGGGGTCTCCGGTTTCCTCCGACAGTCCAGAAAACATGGAGATCAGGTGAATTGGGTACTCTAAATTCAAGCAATGAATTGATGCCCTGTCTTGGGTTTAGTGCTTAGATTGCTGAAGCATGTGTTGTAGATGGTTCTATATAATGGCTGTGTGATTGTCATGTCAAGCTTGTAATAATAGAGGAACCTTTTTTGGTGCCGTACAGAACCATTTTCTAAAAGCTCCTTTAGAACCATCTACAACACATTCTTCATCAGTCTGAAGAACCTTTTTGCAATGCAAATAAATATTATTAAATGTAAATATGTATACATACATATTTTTACTAAAGAACCCCTGAAGAACCATCCTTTTAAGTGTGTATGTAAACTTGGCATTTCGAAACAAAAATTCTCAGAAGTGAAAAGATCAGATGTCTTGTGTATATTAAATGAAAGGTAATGCAATATTTTGCATGCCATAGACAATTTTTGCAGTAAAATGAATATGATTTAGTGCTTTTTAGGTGTGTGTTAGGAATTCACAATTACTTGTGATCACATTATTTCTCCCAGTAACACAATCAAAACTGTTTTATTTCTAAGCAATAATGCAGTGAATAGCCTTACTGTCACACATTATCTCCATATGTGACAGCCTTGGGCTTTACAAGTGACACTCTAGTAAACATGCACAACTATTTTCATTGCATCAGCATCTTCAAGACGTTTTTAAATGCCTTTCACCCCCTGTTACTCTCTCAGAGTGTCTCCTGTCTCCCAGCAGATAGAGCAGGGAGGGGAGATGGAGATGAGTAATAGCTTGGCCCAAGGCTGTTTGTGCTACCATTTAAAAAATGGTTGTATACATATTCCCCTCCGTGACTGGCAGCTAGCACACTGAACAAAGCCTCTCTTATCTGTTACAGCCAAGATGAGACTCAACTTGGGGGCGTCAAATTGAATTAATGAGCTTTCCAAACCTATAAGAGGAAGCCATTCAACTAGATCCTGTTTTAATAGGAAAGGCCAGCCTTGAGTAAGTCATTGTTTCATTGATTTTTATAATAGAATTGATGTGATGAGCTGTGACTGCTGCTCCTGAAAGTGCGCCAGTCTGCAAAAGTTTGGGGACACTAATGGTTTTAATAAACGAGAAAGAAAAGAAGCATAAAAGCAAAAGTCTTAATTTGGGAATAATGCCATAACTACATGTTTTGTCCTCTTGCTGTGACGTCAGAAATCAGCACTCCAAGTCACATTTAGGATTTATAGTATGTACTTTTATGGAAGATAAAGCTGTGTCAAATTGTCATTTAGGTTAAGCAAGGAGATGCCTTCGTGATCATTATTTTTGTGAAGTCTTGGCAGATATTGTAATTATTATTGAAAATAACAGTGATGCTCACAACTCACGCATTTGGATAATACATTTGGAAATGCCCCAAACATTTGACAGACTGTGTTTACAGTTCATTTGTACTCTTGTATATTTCTTCTCAATTATTCTCCCTCACTGTTAGATATGAAATGGGACAATCCAATGTCATATGTATAAACCCCCCATGTATTTGCTGCACTCCAGTAATGGTACAACCTGCCAGTACAGCTCTAAAAACATAGTCTCTCTCTCTCTCTCTCTCTCTCTCTCTCTCTCTTTCTCTCAGCATTGTATTTGAGGAAATGTTCAGATCTAGTCAGACTCTGATGCTTGATTGTCAGAATTTCCTCCAGTGTTCAAATGGCCATGTTCAAGAGTGAACATCGCAGCTTAAAATGTAAGTTTGAGTTACTTTTCTACAGTTTAACATTAGATGTTTTAACTCATTCCATTTGCATGTGTCTTCTTGAGTACTAAATACATTTCTTGGATAACAAGAAGAAGCTCAGCTCTTACTCTTACCACAGATATTGTACAGATTTAGTCATTAGAAGGTAAGTGGACTATAGCAGGTGATGACATATGTTCATCAATGTAACAAACTTACTGTGTAGAGTAACTGGATCAAAGAGAATGGTTAGATCTTTATAAAGGCAATTACACAAACCTCAGCAACAGATGATGAGTAATGATGTAGCTCATATATCAAGAAAAACATTGTTGTCCATATGTGCAATGTGCATTTGTTTTTCAGACACTAGCAGGACAGAAGATCTAAAGGCTTACACAGTAGGAGTTAAACGTTCCAGAGATGATATGTACAGGTATACACCAACACACACACACACACAAACTCACACACACAAGAGTATACGAAACTGATTCTTGAAATTTGATCTTCTATTTCCAAGCGTTATGGATGTCAGCATTGTCTACATCCCAACACTATGCGCTGACAGATGTGATGAGCTGATGCATTTGAATTGCTTGCTTGTTTGATTTAGTTATCTCATATATGAGAATGTTAATGTTTCCCTGACAGGCAGCCCCTCTTTTCCTCTTCTCCACTCCTTTCTGTGCCAGTCAAGTCTTTTATAGTGTCAAATGGGGTGGAATACTGCTTGTGCTAAAATAACTCTGTCTAATTTTGAGCCTTACGCTGTCTTGCATGGCTGTAAGGGCTCAAATAACAACTGCTACTTTTCATGTCAGAGAGGTCGAGATGCAGTGGAGAGGAAAGTGAGTGTGTGTGTGTGTGTGAGAGAGAGAGAGAGAGAAAGAGAGAGAGAGAAAATTAGAGGGAAAGTACTTTCTCTCATGACTGTTTCTCTGTGGATATATCCCCTTTCTCTCTCTCTCTCTCTCTCTCTCTCTCTCTCTCTGTCTGTCTGTCTGTCTGTCTGTCTGTCTGTCTCTCTGTCTCCACCAATAGCTGTGCTTTAGTATACCCCCCTCCATTCTGTCTTTATATCTGCACAGTCCAGTCTGGCTCTCTAATGGGTCATCATTAGTTTGGGTTACAGAGAGCAGAGGCTGCCAGCGGACAGGCAGGCAGATGGAAGGTGAACACAGGTCATAGTTTATGTATTGGGAGCTGGCTGCAGGCTCTGGAAAGAGCAGCTATCTGAGGCAAGCACATTTCTACTGACTGAGAAGCCTGATTTGTAATCACTGTTGGATATTTAGGGTCCTTTTATTGCTATGAACCACAATGAAATGCACTTGTTTTGCTGAAAATGTGAAAAAGCTTTTTATAACATTATATAATATAATATAATATAATATAATATAATAATGTAGTTCTGAGTTTGTGAGTTAATCTCAGATTCCTTTGAATTGATTATTATTGATTAACAGCTCTGCTGTTATAATGATGTATCCCATTGTCCTCGTAAATTGAACAAATCCCAAATATAAAAAATTGGTGAATGTCAGAAACTTTGTGCAAACTGCATAAGTGGATTTTAATAAGAAATTTAGTGATAATAAATGAGGCTGGTGGTATCCTTGCAGCTCCAGTTCTAAACTGTTGAGTTGATCAAATCTACTTAAGAGTCATCTGAACAGCCACCTCATTGGAAGGGATCAGAAAATGTGCCCTTTTTACATATGAGCCCTTAACAATGCCATTTTTATTAGAATAATGACCTAAAAATAAAGCACAATCTTTAATTTTATTTATTTATTTTATTGATTATTTCCAGGTTTTTTATAAAAAAACAGCTTTTTAAAATAAGCACCTGATATATTGCTATGGGTCTATATTTACTGAGATGTTTCTATTTCCACAATTACCATACCTGTCCATCTCAAAACTTTTATGGGTGATGCATCTCCATGCAAGTGGAAGAAGTGTTGAACAAATTCAATAAAGCTGTCATAGACCTGCAGGAGAACACTGACAGATCAGTTGATTATCTGTCATCTTTTTGCAACCTTTACAGCCTTTACAATTACAGACTGCTATTTAGATGCTTTTTTTCTGTTTTGGATGCAATGAAAATTTGTCATAGGAGTTATTGGTGTGTGACAGAATGGATGGTGTGTGCTTTATGTCTTACTTGCTTGTGCATGCACAGCGGAAAATGACTGATGATGACACTTACTGTAGGTTGTTTGCAGACAAAGTGAAGATGTTTTTTTCTCTTCAGAGATAAATTGAGGAAGAGTCTGGTGTGACTGGATTTGTGTTTGTCTGTGTGTGAGAGATTAAGTACATGTCCAGTTGTGTATAGTCTCATTTCAGGATGTCAGTCAGACTGGGATGTCTCTTCATTAGCACTGTGTAGAGGCAGTAGAGGTGTAACAATACACACATTTTTTGTTATAAGGTTTTGATTGAGACTTGATTTGATTTTCAGTATTTTATGTGTAATAAATGTCTTGCAAAATGAGGCAAAATGAAAAATTGTGGTCAAATAAATCAAATTTTTACAATTATTTTTGAAAAGCACAAATGGCATGCTTTGCGCACTCAATAGAAGAGGGCCCATCCAACTTGTAGTGCATGGTTGCCATTTTAAATGATTTTTGGCCCAGAGAAGATGGCAGCATTTGCTATGAGACAAGAAAGGTGTGACCAATAATGAGATATGATGGGACAAGGGTGGGGAGACGACGTGAATGTAAACAAAAGCATGTGGCAACAGGATGGCACATGGGAAGTGGAAAGAAACACAGAGAAAACTTTTTAGCAAATTTTTAGCAACTTTTTAGACCTTTAGCAAACTGCAGATGAGCAGCAATGTTCTTTTTTGAGAGCAGTGGCTTTCTCCTTGCAACCCTGCCATGCACACCATTGTTGTTCAGTGTTCTCCTGATGGTGGACTCATGAACATTAACATTAGCCAATGTGAGAGAAGCCTTCAGCTGTATAGAAGTTATCTTGGGGTCCTCTGTGACCTCGCTGTCTTTTACACGCCTTCCTTTTGGAGTGATCTTTGTTGGTCGACCACTCCTGGGGAGGTAACAGTGGTCTTGAATTTCCTCCATTTGTACACAATCTGTCTGACTGTGGATTGGTGAAGTTCAAACTCTTTAGAGATGTTTTTGTAACCTTTTCCAGCCTGATGAGCATCAACAACTCTTTTTGTGAGGTCCTCAGAAATCTCTTTTGTTTGTGCCATGATACACTTCCACAAACATGTGTTGTGAAGTGCAGACTTTAATAGATCCCTGTTCTTTAAATAAAACAGGGTGCCCACTCACACCTGATTGTCATTCCATTGATTTGATTGAAAACACCTGACTCTGATTTATTCTTCAAAATAACTGATAATCCTAGAGGTTCACATACCGGTACTTTTGCCTCTCATAAATATGTCATATTGGATCATTTTTCTCAATAATTAAATGACCAAGTATAATATTTTTATAAATTCATATTTATGCAGAAATATAGAAAATTCACAAACTTTCAAGCGCCACTGTATCTAGGCTGTGCGGTGCAGAGGAGAATACTGTAGAGTGAGCTGTTGTTTCCTCTGTGCAGATCTACATTCACATTTCTAAGGATTTTTAACTAGGAATCATGCTGATATATTTGAACTGTAGTCATTTCCTGGTTTTGAAAGCAGGGTTTATAGATTAGAATTTTATTGCCTGAGCACAAATTAAACATCAGGCAATAGTCCAAAATATGACATTAACTACAGGCCTTGACATTAGCTCTGGCTACATCAGTGTATAATTGGGTTTCCATCAATATTTCTCTATTTCCTGTCTCATTGATCTGTGCAGATTCTTTGCCAATTGAACTGAATTAATGGGTGCAGGATCTTTACATTTTATTTTGACAGTCTGGTTGTTTATCTTTTTCATAGCTCAAGTTTTTCAGTTCATTATGGGATGTTAGTTATGCAGGGCAATGTGGGAGAATCTTCACTCTATAGCACATAATAAAAGAAATGGCTTATCAGCAACACCTTAATTATTTACTTTAAATAAAGGTTTGTGAACTACCCAAATATGGTTTTTCTATAGTTTTCTTACTTTCTTTTGTTTGTTTAGGATTGTCCTATATATACAATTATAATATCCTATCCTATTATAAACCTATAATATAATATAAATATATATAATAGTCTTCTTTCTCTCTTTTTGTCCATAGAGATGAGAATCATCTTGAATGTGGCAGTTACCAAGAAAGGTAATCTTTGTTATAATGAATGGATAATGAATGGACCAATAGAAATGCTCCTAAAATCATTTGCATTGGAAATCACTTTGCATTAAATTACATTTAAAGTTAGTTATTTTTGTCTTTTGTACAGTTACTATGCATGATTTTCATAGAACATCAATATTGTGTGTATTATTTAGCAGTCTCTCACTTCACATACACTGGTTTAAATAAAATTTCTAGTTATTTCCAGTTTAAAAAGGTGTGTGCAGATTAGAGGCACTTTGGGAGCAGTGGGCTGCTCTTGCTTAATGCTGATAACAGTCAGAGGTTGTGTGTGGCTGGCATAATTAATAGCTTTGATCACTTTCGGAGTTTTGGACATTGTAGTGGGTTAGAGTTTGGAGATAAGAAAGGCAAAATTGTGAGGGATCACATGATTTAGAGAGATTATGGATGCTATAGCAGCAGCAGTGGCCTGGTGATTATGGATCTGGTCTTGTGACCGGAAGGTCGCAGGTTCAATCCCTGGGCAGGTTATGACTGAAGTGCCCTTGAACAAGGCACCTAACCCCCGGTACATGTTCTCTTAGCCTTGTGTGTGTTTAATGGGTGTGTTAAGGGCAGAGGTCACATTGGCAAAAAGTTTAATTTAATTTGATTTAGTTTTCATGCAAACTTCAATAATAAAAACAGCAGCGCTTATCAGATCAGCACCCTAATATGTTTGTATTGTTCTCTGTAGGGGTTTTGACAAACATAATCCTGTCACTGTGAAAGCAACTCCAAATGGCACCAGCTTACCAAAACGACCACGTTCCTCTTCCTCCACCACTTCCTCCTGTTCATCCCAGCACTGCAGAAAAAGCAAATCCAGAATCAGCTACTCCAGAGGAACTCAGTGTGAGAATTTAACCCTTATATCATTTCAATTTGAATAAAATATATTACATAGCAGCTATTGCATTGAATTAATAGTTTCTTCACATGCCAATATTTACTTTTGGCTGAAACTGTATTAATGAATTAACTGTATATTTGAATGTCTTAACATTCCACAGCATTTTTAGTATGTTCTGTCTGACTCACATTGTGGGGGTTTTACATAGGAACTGCATGAAATTAATGAAAAATAGTGATTACTTTTGTAAAATAATCCTTATAATGATCAAAATACATGATGCATAATACATACTTGCTGAACACAAAAATGCAGTTTAGGTGCTTTTAGATTTTTCATCCCAGAAATCTTTTTTTTTCAGGCTGCACAACACTAAAGGGACTTTATGTAGATATATTTTGCAATTCAGTTTTGTGCCAGAAGAGGTCGACTTTCAGCAGGACAGAAACTGAGTGCTCAATTCTATTTGTTTAGGACTTATTTAAACATCCGTAATGGAGCACAACCAAAATTCATTGTTTCAGAAGTTTTTTAATGCTTATTCCAAAAAGATTTTTGGATCATTTGAAGCAAAACTTTGAATCAGCAGCTTATAGTAGTCTTAGCAAAACAATTTGAGTAACATGATGAAGGCTTCAGCTTTCATGTAACACATTCCTTTATATGACTCCTAACTGGTGCGTCCAGACTACTTTAAGTGGTTAATCATGTGAAAATGGTTCACATTTAAATCAATTGAGCAAATTCAATGCAAAACTCAAATACATGCCTTTTCCTCTCAAGTCCCTCTCTCCCTCTCTCCCTCTCTCTCTCACCACATGCATGCATGCTAATCATGTAAATAAGTTGACTTGCCAAAGGCTATGTTTTATATGAGTGCATTGTGTGTGTATGTATGTGTGTATGCCTGCCTATGTGTGTGTGTGAGTGTATGTGTGTGTGTGTGTGTTTCTCTGTTGTCAAGCTCCAGATGGCTTCTTCATTAAAGCCCCTCTCCTCCACAGGCTGTACTCCCTCAGTCATCTAACCTCATGCAATTACACCAAATTAATAGTGCATTTCCCATAAGAAAGGCTTATACTGCTTTATTCTAAGCCCTAATAGTTTTTAGTGTTGCTTGATCAGAGGGGGGATGAGTGTGCCTTTGTAGCTGTGAGGTCAAAGCAGCTTTTTAATAGTTCCAGTGCTGGAATGAGATTTTATTGTGGTGAAACTGGAGGGGTGTGTGAAGTATTATCACGCTGTGAAAGAGAGGTTCTTTCCTGTTTCCGACATTAAAAAATATGTGGTAAGAGGTTAAGGCTTGGGAAAACTCCATTGCTCCTTTCTTTTGGTTTGCAGTAAAGATGGAGGAGCTGCAGTGTATTAAGAGAGAACTGAAGGTGATAAAGAATCAGATCGATGAGCTGCTGAACAGCCTAGAGCACATGGACACACGGAACAGAGACACATCTGGTACTGCACATCACTGCTGTTATTGCCTACATGGCACTGTCTTGGCTGCACATTAGTAGTGGGGAAAAACAACCTTAAGTTCAAACTTATAGAGTTCAAACCATACTAGGAATGGTTTTAATGTTATGGCTGATTGGTGTAATTGTACTAGTGCATCTCCAACAACTAGAAAATAGTGAAAAGGCTCATTTGTAGTCATCATTTCAATCAAAAAGGTCATATTTTCTTTTCATTACATGACACATTTTGAGCATTTTTATTTTACTGTTGATGCTGTTTGAATAATAATTTACTCCAAATTTGAGAATCTTCATTTTTGATGTAATTAATATAAATTATATGACCGTTTACCTTTTTAAATGACCACAAATGAGCTTTTTTAAAATATATAAATTTTTGATGTGGCACTGTATTGTGTGATATTGATCTCATAACAGTGTCAGACTGAAATATGCACAAATTTAGCAAATGTGATAATGTTAAAATAATAATTTAATTGGAGAGTTTTTATTTCATTAGTTGCATTACAATATGGCCATCTTATATTATAATATAATATTAATGTAGAATGCTCTTATTATGATAAATATAATGATGTCATTCAAAAACATTTCCTGAAGAAATTTTTAGGGGTTGATTAGGGGAAGCCGTGGCCTGGTGGTTTGCGATCTGGTCTTGTGACCAGAAGGTCACCAGGTCAATTGCATGCAGGTCATGACTTGAGCAAACACCTAACTCCCAACTGCTCCCTGGGCACCATGGGTAGGGCTGCCCACTGCTTCGGGCACATGTTCTCACAGCCTAGTGTGTGTATTTCACTGCACAGATGGATTAAATGTGGAGGTCAAATTCTGTTGTGTGCAATCACACTGGCAAAAATCTAATCTAACCAGTGTGAAGAAGCTTTTTTTTACAGTTAAATAAACTATAGTTTTAAAAAAAGACAATTTCTATGCCAATTTTTGCTAGACCCATACCAAGCCAAGAAACATCAACAAACCTTTATTTATAATATAAGTCTAAGTTAAATTGACACATGTTGTATATTCTGAGACATTGCACCACACTAACAAGGTCTGAAAACTGTTGTTCAAGAAACGCTGAGGCTCCAGTACAGATCCTTGGCACTGATGTGTTGTTTTATGTATGTGTCTGTGTGTCAGAGGGAAGTTTGCCCCACTCTCAGCTCTGTGGCTCAGTGAGCAGTGTGGAGGGTTCGCTCTACAGTCCTCTCAGGGCCACCAGAGTGTTCAAACAAAGACAGAGCCTCGAGCCCAGAGGAACCAGAGATGAGGAGAGACAGGTGAGCACTAACTACACTAACACACCTTCATCTGTCAGCTTTCAGTATGTTATTCCTGTGAACACTCTCCTCATTATCTAGCACAGTTTCTCCAGGTTTGTCTTACACAGGGTAATAAAAGAACAGTTGATGTTTTGGTTTCACAGTGTTGCTTTCTTAAAACCACATGACACGTTATTCACTTTGCTGAAGTGCAGGACCACAGTGATCAAACACACAGTAGATAAAATCAATGTCCTTAAAAATGTCAAAACACTGTAAAGCAAAAGTCTGTAACAGTTCTGCTCATCATGCTTTTTCATATTCTTGTAGCTGATATGCTAAAGAGCATTTCTTTCTGGACACTGTGTTAAATGATATGATGATATGAACAGATGTTGGTAAATTGTATTTGGCTGTGGATATTTGGTGCTGGCAGCTGTAAAGTTCTAACTTTGAAAATGTCTTTTTCTTACAGGCAGAAGCTCACAAGTCAGAATTGTATTATATTTAAGAGTTGACTGCAGGTACGGAGACCACTGTTTGGCCATTGATTGTGTTTTATCACTTGGTCTCATTCACAACTTTCTTCTTGAACAGTTTTCTTCAAGTTTCTGACACTGACAAATGTTTTCTTATTTGGGATTTGATCTTAGAATCTCCAGACTCTCAAAAGCTCTTACAATTCTGCAATTGTGTAATATTTTAGGGTTTAAATTACAATAATTTTAAAGAACAAATATCTCAGGAGCAGGGGTGGTACTAGGGCCAGGCTATGGGGCTATAGCCCAGGTCTTTTTTTAATAGCCTAGGGAACCGATAGGCCAAAAACCCTTCTGCCAATTTGAACAAAAATCTTCATGTGCACCCCACAGCCCTAACGGGCGCTGAAGCCTCGGTTATCTTAACTTCCTACAAACGTCCCTTTCTGGGTGGAGTTTCCATGTTCTCCATGTGTCTCTAGTTTCCTCCCACAGTCAAAAAACATGGAGGTCAGCTGAACTGGGTACTGTAAATTGTCCGGGTATGAGTGTGTGTAAGCCTCTTTGTGTGCCCCATGATGGATTATCACCCTGTCCGTGTTTGGCTAAGCCCTGCCCAGGACCCAGTGAAGAGGTAGGGGACTGACTGTGACACTTAACAACCAACAAGGTTGTTTTCATTCAAGGTAATTGATAATGGCATGGAAGTTACCAGTGTTGAATAGAACAATATAAATATATATCAAAGTTTATATTGCACCTTTATTACATCGCGGTCATTCAAAGTGCTTTACAAATTAAGAAATATAAAGATAAAGCAGTACTATTAAAAGAAACAAAAAGAAAATAGCTGAAAATTACAGATGTAAATTAAACAAATATGAAATATCATCAAAACAATGTATTTAAAAGAGAAATCATTAAAAAATAAACTAGTATAGTGGTGCTGTTACAGAATAAATAATAATAAATAATTAATTTACAATAAATAAATGTAAAATGTTTAAAACTGAGCTAAAAGCTTCTTTGAATAGATACATTTTTAATCTGGATTTAAAAGTGTCTACAGTCGGGGATCTTCTAATATTCTCTGTTAACTGGTTCCAGTTAAAAACTGTGTATTGGGCCCTGAGTGGCTCAGCGGACTAAGGTGCTGTCACTATGATCCGAGTCATTAGATCGAATCCCAGGTCATGCTACTGGGGACCGAGAGTTCAAAAATTGGCCATATTCTCTCTGGACGGGTAAAACGGCACTCTTTCCCCAGCACTACTAAGTAATGTCAGGTGTCTGCCAGGCGATCCATTAGAACTGGGGATCCTGCGCTTTCCTCCGGGCGCATTGGCTACCCGACGCCGATGTATCAGCAGCAGTTGGAAAAGAGGCGGAGCTTAACTTCACATGCATTGGAGGAGGCCTGCGTTAGTCTGCACTCTCAAGTCAGAGTCAAGTGATAGGAAGAGTTAATGAATGGGTGTAAAAATCGGGTTAAAATAAAAACAGCATAATAACTAAACGTAGGACAACTTTAGTTCTATGGAACTGAACAGTTTCTTGATCCTTTGATTACATTTATGACTCATTTATTTCAAATCGGTTGGTTTTTGTATTAAAGTGTCATTCAGAAGCTGTACAGAGACTCATGTACAGTTTCATTATCTCTGCTTTATCAATGCAATCGATGCTATTTTTCCATCGTATTTCAAGAAAAGAATTCCAAAAGAACAGATTTGAAGCAACAATTGTTAGAACTTTTATTTTAAGGTCAGGCACATCAGTAAGAGCATGTCATGAATAACAAGAAAGAAAAAAACTGCACATACTTGAAGGCTTGTTCTCATCAGGCTTCTCTTTAAGGGTGTTCTAGTGCTGGCCATGCCCATGCCCAGTGTCCAACAGCCGACTGATAAAAGAAAAAAGAAGACATAGACAGGGAACATTCATTCCCTGATGAATTCATTAATTGTTAACCCACATTTTCTGTAGACAATTTCTCTCCCTTGCTGCTCTTGCCTTCACAATGGCCAGTTCAGTTGGAACCTAATTGGCACAGCTGGCATTTGAGCCTGGATCCTAATAGTATACCAGACCTCTGTACTGCCAGACAGTGCTATCAGGCATGCTCTGAGGCTGCACATATGCAACTTATTAAAATATAAGACTTGGATTTGCTCTATACAATCCCCAACGTACCATCCCTAATTAGACAAAAGTAAACATTACAATGTCATTTGTATTCAGCATATGGCAACAACTATAACATATAACAACTGGCTATAAATATATAATGTTTGATCTTGGTGTCATTTCAGGTAAAGTCAGCAGATGTCCAAAAATAACGTGAGGCAAGACTGGAATTATATGAAGGAGAGGAATGCAGTTCATTGTAGCTTCTGCCAGGACAAAAGAACTGCTTTTCCTCATGTGTATACAGGAAATAAATCCATTAAAATGAAAGTATTAGCCATGCACCAATACATTAAGCCTACTACTGACCCACCATCGCATCTCTGACTCTGTCATGATGTCCATCTTTCATATTTGCCCCAACATGACCCATTCTTGGTAGGATGAAGTTGATTTTCAATAGCACTGCAAAGAAATACTTTAATCCTCTTTACAATCCCCTTAAGTACACTATAATGCCATTAAGACTGCAGTTGTCAAAAGATAGAACAATGTGATCACTTCTATTTGCAATCACAGATTACCATAAACCATGAGTGTGTGAGCTGGAGAACAGCTGTCTAAACAGAACTACACAAACAGAATTAGATTTGCATATTAACACAGTTTTGATGTAGCTTCTGCGTATAGTTTACGACAATGTTTTTTTTCCAGGATATCAGCTCAGTAACAGTGATAAGATAAGCTTATTAAATTATGTTCACTTCAGTTCAGTCTTATGTGCACATGCTAAAGGAGCAGCTTTTACATAGATTTTATAAACACCTGATTAAAACTGCATTCAGAAATTTGTAGTTTATGAATATTAACTCAAAAACACCCAAAAAATGTTTAAATATAATGAAAAAGATCATAATTTCATTCAAAATAGCATTCATGATACAACATTCAATGACATTCATTACATGTAAAGTCACATTTTTTGTCCCTTTTTTGTTTTACTTTTGATGTAAACAATGTAAACATACAGATAATTTATTGCATTTAAAGACACTGACTGTAACATTCAGAGTTTATGAAGAAACTGCATGACAGAAACCTGCTCCCAGCCTCCTCATTTACTGTATAAAACACAGTGTGGAGGGGCCGTCACTTTGTTATTGTTAAATTCCTTATCTGTAGTATTTTAAGTGGACTTCAGCATCTTCATTACTGTTTTCATATGTACATAATTTCCTTTCAATTTCCTTTTGGTACCGCTGTAATTTCCTGTCTTTGTATTTATCACATTTAAATGTAAACTCGAATGGAAAAAATAAAAGCAAAATTACTGGGAGTCTCCCTATTTTTAACCCTTCCTTCCACTGTGTTCTTGTTTGGTAAGTTCTCCCAATAAGCTTGAGTTTTCATATCAATAAAAATCAAAAGGGTAGCAAACAGGTTATTCTCTTCCATGTCTTGAGGGATATGTGTCATGGTACATGGCAGAGGTGAACAAATGATCCTAACAAGCATAACTGTGCTGTACCCCGGGTGTTGTTAGCTGTTTTTAAAGTGAAATGAATGATTTTGCATTCACCAAGCAACACCCACCCTCCTGCACCACCTCACCCCAGACTGACATTTGTCATCAGGGAGACTTTGCCAGTAACTCCTCCTCTTTTTGATAGCTTAATGTTAGCAAGTATATAGATAACATCAATGTCAAAATTAACTTTACTGTCGTTCAAACTGTTTACAGTGTCGGTGGGGAGCTGTTGATCTCGACTGAGGATATTGTCGCACGGTGGAAGGAATACTTTGAGGATCTCCTAAATCCCTCTGT
>BRDA01011599.1:12341-23271 GCA_036984385.1 Crenuchus spilurus | reverse complement strand
TATATATATATATATATATATATATATATATATATATATATATTTCTTTTTACTTGATTTTAATGTGAAATCTTTTGCTATACATCTTAACTTTCCTCTGTGTAGAATAATCTTCATGGCTGCATCTTTTTGAATGTTGATTGCAGTCTGTGTGATTTGGCCCAGATGTACTGAGCCTTAGCTTTGAGGCACAAATAGGACAAATCCTGAAAAAAGCATGCATGTTATTTACAAAACTGGGGTACGAGACAAAATATGTGGATGGTGAAGCACGTACTTCCTCAGTGAAAGTGCAGTTCTCTCCCTCATCTGTGCATCTGAGAGAGGGTGATGGAAAATATGGGTCCAGATATAAGAAATGTAGAGATTACTTGTTCAGTGTATTAAAGATTTCATAACTAGCAGTACATACTTATATGTGGAATTTAAAAACAGCATTAAAGTAGTGAATTTAAGCTGGGCTGTTTATGCAGTTAAGTTTCTGTATCTAAGAACTCACAACTGTGCCCCTCACAAGGGTAAATTCAATGAATGGGCAGTCGTATGTCAAGTTTGTGTGACTAGCAAAGTAGTACGTCTAGTCTCTAGTCTGATTCCCTCTGGGATTAATAAAGTATTTCTGATTCTGATTCTTATGTAATTAATAAATTAGCAGTCTGGCTTGTGTAGAATTTGTGTGATTAGTAAGTTAGTGTGGATCACATTTTTGACCAAAATACTTCAGCAGTTAGTCAGAAATGCCTGTTTGATGTGTTTTTAAGATCTGTCCTATAAACAACAGGATTTAAGGAGGCAGTTTTTATGTAAATGAGGCACCACTAGCCCCACCCTCTTCTATTTTATATTTTAAAAATATCGGATTACCTTTTCATTCTTAAGATGAAGTTAACTTCTTGTACACCAGCATCTTAATTGAATTTCCTGTTCCACCTTAAATGGTGCAACAGTTACTTTCAGGCTCTACTTACCAATTTATCCCAGTTCTGCATGATTTAAGGTGAGATGGGAAATTCAAATACTCTCTCTCACTCTGTCTCTATTTTTGTGTCTGTCTCACTCACTCTCTCTCTCTCTCTCGCTCTCGCTCTCGCTCTCGCTCTCACACACATACACACACACACACACACACACACACACACACACACTTCCAAGCTTGTGAGAGTGAGATGCATGTTATCTTATTATACCTTGGGCATGAATGTAACTGCTGCCTGATTTAAGGTAAAAGAGAAAATGTGAATAAGACACTGATGAATAAGAATTTAACTTCAGATTCACACTGAAGGTTACAGATAAACTCTTAGATAAACAAATTTTAGAGATACAAATCCAGTCTATGAAGCACAGCCAAAATAGCACAACATGGCCAAAGCAAACACTACAGCAGGGCAAATAAATGAATGAAGCTGGTATTGCACTTGAAGATAACAGCTCAAGTTCATGTTTTGGTCATCATTAGTTGGCTGTTGCCATCAGTAATAATCCTAATCCACTCTGACGCTGTCCTCTGTTTGTGTGGTTTTGTTCATAAATATAAAATGGTCCAAATCATGGGTGGAGTGACACTTGGGGGGTGTGGCTAAGCTGCTTTTTTGTGAAGTAAGAGGAGCCCAGTCTTGAACTAGTCATTAAATTTAAGGTTTTCATACCCAGACAGCCCACAAGAAACTGACCTGGTTGTCATTTTTACAGTGTGGGTTGATTGGTACTTCAGGTTCACAAACATACAGTGTTTCCCCAAAAATAAGACCTCCACTGAAAATAAGACCTAGTAGAGGTTTTGCTGAATTGCTAAATGGAAGGCCTCCCCCGAATGTAAGACCTAGCAAAGTTTTTGTGATGCTCCTCCTGGCGGCCGGAAGCTGCAATACCGTCCCTGCTGTACAAGTGGTCCAGGAACTGCTGTGGGAGATCATTACCGTCTCCAGACAGTGTGTGGGAGCCAGGTACTTTACAGTCCCTGTGTGTGAATCAGGCAACCAGTGTGTAGTGCTGGGTGATATAAACAATATCAATTTGTTTCACAATCATTTTTCCCTCAATGACGATGATCAGCCGGGATAGAATTCGATGAGCATTAATGTTCCATTTCACATCTAAGCAGCTTGACAGTGAGTTCAGAAGTCTAATACTGCCTCTTGTGAGCTCCTCCCCACCAGCACCCCCAAAATGCACTGTTGTGTTTAAGATAAGCGTGTGATTGGGGGAGGGCGTAGTGAGGCCGGGCTCGAGTGCTAGCATTAGCCTGTTAGCTTGGCTTTCTAGCCTGTTGTTATTTTGGAGTGGCTGCGGCCGACAGCAATCATTGTAAGTTTCAACAATAAAGTGGCGACTGTAAATGTCTTTCTCATCCATCCTTTCAACCCGTTCAGCCCAACGCTACAATATTATGTTCTGACAATAAACATTTTAACATTTTAAATAGTAACATTTCATGTATTTAGTCTGATGTTTTTAGAAAGATGTTGTTTAAAAGACATCCCCTGAAAATAAGATCTAGCACATCTTTGGGACCAAAAATTAATGTAAGACACTGTCTTATTTTTGGGGAAATGGGGTAGATGTAAAAACACTGAAAAAGATTTTTGGATAATATGCCCCCTTTACATACATTCTTAGGTCCGGTTTGTGTATTTTGTTCCTTTCCTCCACTTCCAGGCTTTGTGAATAATGGTGTTTTGGAAATGTCAGATGCAGCAGCCCTGTCTCTGCTTGCCACAGCAACTCAGGAAAAGTGGAACAAATTCTGTTGTAAATTATAATGCTAAGCAAAAAAGCTGAAAATCAGAAAGAGGTGAAATTCTGTTTTTAGGACAGTTTTTTTTTTACTTTCTGTTGATGTGTGTCTTCTGTGCTAAATAGGTCCCTCTCTTGCCCTCCTTTTCTTTTCTCTCTCTCTGCTTTTCTCAAAGCTCTCATAGATCAAAGAAAGTGACTGAAGTGTCCTGTTTGTGTCTTTCTTTCTCTCCTTTTTCTCTGTCTCTGAACAGAGGTTCCAGCTGGAGAGGGTTCATCTGCAGGAGGTAAAGAGGTCTAGTTATGAGCACACCAAGAAATGCGCTGACCAGCTGCTTCTTCTGGGACAGGTTTGTCTCTCTGTTTTAGAGTTATAGCCTGCCACTTCCAGTATTTCTATAACTAACCTCCTACACTACAGTCACACACTGTCTTTGGGATACTTAGCTTTCCAAAATTCTTTTAATCATTAAAACTATCAGTCTTGGTTTATTCCAAACCACAGGCAGTCCTCATAATATTCTGATATGACTGTGTAATACATAATAGAAACAAAGTCGTAACAACATAAATAAGGCCAAGTAAAAAAAAAAGAATTGATCATCCCCGCCCGACCCTCTAAAAAGCACCCGACCTTTTTTTTTTTTTTTTTTTTAACACAAAAAAATGCACCAAACACCCTAGTCTGGCCTAGAATCATTCAAATTTTGCATGCATCCAATGACGTGATCCCAAATCAATTCTGCACATGTGCAGTACACTTCACTGTCAATACCAATGGCCGGTCGTTTTTGTGATGCAAATCATGGCTTTTGCAGTGGCCAGCATCGTAAAAACACTGCAGTCGGCCAATAAAATTCGTTTCATTTCCCTGTTATCTAATGAAATAAAATACAATGGATTATTTTAACTAACTGTAATATATTATAATAACTATTATCGCAGCGTGCGCGCAGACTCACACACAGAGAAGCAGACGGAGGGCCGGTTCTATAAATAAGACAGAATAACTGACTAAGACACACATTAACGGTAACTTAACTAAAACACTAAAAATAACTCATAGAGACTAGACTACAACTAACAATCATTACACATACAAAAATCTCCTCTTAAAGACCCCAAATAATTACAAAATAGACCCCATAAACACACAAGAGAACTTTATGCAAATACCGTACGGCACGCAGCCATCTGATTGGCCGACACCCCCAAAAGCCGCCACAATACTTTTCTACCATCAAAAAAAAAAAAACACCTCCCCCCGACCCAAAATTTTGGTGAAAAAGGATGATCACCAATTTTTTTTCACGTGGTTTGTACCTGTGTGGAAACAAACCAGAAAGTGGGGAAATGCTCCAAGTTAAGCAAACTCATTCTGATTCGGACCAAAGAAACTAATTACAGGTGTGAAAATGCCCTAAGAGTAGGGATGTTACCCTGATGTCCTGACTAAGTCTCCCACTCCTAATCATCCCTACTTTCATAAACTGGCTAGTCTCTCCTCATATCTCTCTATTACCTTATGTTTGCTGAGAGTTTTGGTGTGGACTGGCTGCTGTCACATCACCCAGCCCCAATTTGTCAAAGAACTTTTGAGTGTCTGTAGAAATGTCTTCTATGATCTTTCTATCTAGAAAAAAAAATGTAATAACAAGGAGGACAATTTAATGAACATGAATTGCATCTAATTATTAAAGAACTGTTACAAAGTTTCTTTCTTAACTGAAAACATCAATGAAAAGTAGAACTGAGCATTTTCATTAAGAAAATTTTTACTTAAAGTTTCAAAAAGACATCTCTCTGGACATTTTCTGAGCATTATCAACCATTCAATTATTCATACCAGTTCGTTGTGACTCTGTCCAGCTTTGTCCAACATTGCCCGCAGCCAAAAAACAGTTTACAACTCATCCTGTTTATTCTTTATGAGGCTGAAAATAAAGACAGTTTGATGAGGAACAACACAGGAATGTCATAAGCTCAGTGCTTTTGACAGTTAATATGAGACTGAGACGAGCTTATCCCTGATTATTAGCCTACTTGAGTACATGAGTAGAAGAAGAATGCGGTGCCCTTTAGCTTTTCATTTGATGTATCTCTCGTCTACTCTCTCACCTGCCATCACACCATTCACACACTCATACAGCCATTGAGCCATGCACCCTACAAATGAGCTTATGTGATATCTTGTGCAGTCTTCAGCTCTCTTTTGTGGTTGTTGGGAGACAAATCAATGACTGTGCGTGTTGGAGCATTTTCTATTAGAGCTGTTTGTAGGAAGCTAAAAAAGTTTTGTTCACCTATATGGTGCATTATTACAAACCTCTGAGGAAAGGTACCTGTTCTGCTAGTCAGAGCATTTCAGTACGTATTGAATATTGACTCCCAGTAATGTTATGGTACAGCCTATTTTTTCATACACATTATTAAAGCTTTATATTGTGCATCTGCTGATTATCTCATTATGTGAAGGTCTTGGATATATTACATGTAGCAGACATGTTGGATGTTGTAGAAATGGCCAGGTATGAATAGGGCTGTCATAATTATTACTTAATTACCTAATCACAGTTATTATTTACTGAATCTTTAAGGTGACATCCTTTATCTTTCTTATTCCCACACCTTACTAAGTTGTGGCCACACATTGTTTTTATTTACACAGGAAATAGGCCAAATTATTATTTTTTTTATTTAACCACACTTATTTTCCAGTTATCTTTTGAAGTCAAGTTTATTTAGTGAATTGAATGTAAATGATAAAAATTTGAAGTACTCTAAACATGATGGCTTTTATGAAAAAATACGTACTTGTCGGTGTCATTAAAGATTTAAAGGCCATCTGTCAGTTGTGTTTGTTTATTTGTGCTCAAGCTGTTTGTGGTCGGTTTAGAGCTACTGAGTATAAACAGACAGTAATTAGGACAGCTTATCAGTTCATTAGGTTATACTTTAATTGCCCAGACCAAGAATAAACACAATTATTTATATGACAATTAATTATTAGTTAAAATATTATATATGTGACAGCCCTGGGTAGGAAGATCTGACAATTTGACAAAGACCCAATTGTTATGGTCATACAACTGGATCATTTCTCAAATGGTACGTCTCGTGGAGTGCTCCTGGTGAGCAGTGTTGAGTCAGTCTTGACCATGGTTTCCAGATACATCAGCTCTCCAAGTGAACATCTAGGATATCCAACTGCAACAAGTCAGGCTGTATCTCTCAACTTGCAAGGTTTCAAAGTTCTGCTGCTAATATCACAGTACCAGATACCACAGAGCAGCTACAC
Organism: Crenuchus spilurus; assembly: GCA_036984385.1. NCBI lineage: Eukaryota > Metazoa > Chordata > Actinopteri > Characiformes > Crenuchidae > Crenuchus > Crenuchus spilurus. The sequence continues at coordinate 17,237 of BRDA01011599.1, read as the reverse complement.
AAGTCTTGTCGCCAATAGCTTATTAACCCTTTCATGCATGAATGATGAAAGAAATCTATCATGATTTCCGTCCAAAATGTTTTATCCGCCTTTCAATCTGATTAACATATGTCAGTCATTTTTGTTTACTATGTGTTTTGTTGTGCTTGCGGTTACTAACCACCAGTGGGGCATGACAAGAGAAAGAAGCTGTCATGCAATTCTAACATTAAAACCAATACATATAAAAGATAATGACATTAATTGTCTATCATACATGAAAGGGTTAAGCATATCAAAATACTGGTCATAATGTTTTGGCTCATCTGTATGTCACAATAATTTATTTGTCATTTTTGTGAAATAAAACAAAATAAATTAATCTAAGCTGAAATTAAGATCTAATGTATTTAATAACAGATAGTGACCCTAACCCTGCTGTTATTCCATATAATCCTTATGAATTGTATGTCGAATTGTAATGAATTCATTGTTACTGTATTTAGCAATTATTTTTCTACATAAATCTCTATTTTCAGCACAGAAACGTTGTTTATCTGATTAAAATGAGCCACTAATACATAACCGGTTCATTATTCCTCTACCTGCAGACTGATCGGGCAGTACAGCTGCTGTTGGAAACAAGTGCAGACAATGCGAGCTACTACTGTGACTCACTGAAGGCATGCCTGGTCACCACAATCCCATCCTCAGGCCCATCCCAGAGCACCATCAAACTGGTGGCCACCAACATGATCGCCAGCGGGAAACTGGCAGGTACAGACACTCTGTAATCTTGTCTTCAGAGCTGTGTTTAAGGTTTGGGTTCGTGAGTAATACAGTAATGAAGTAAGACACATTTTTTAATACAATAATCAAACATTCATGCAGTGTCATATCTGATGTTTGAGGTGAAAAAAGTTCTCTTTTCACCGTTTTGAAATTTTTCAGTGAACTGTATCATAAATGTGTGCAACAAAAATAATCGTAGCTCATTTTCAAGAGAAGTTTCTCTTCAAATTATGAATATTTTTATTTTCATCACAACTTGTTTAGGGGAATCGCACTAAAGGACAAACAATAAGAAGATATTTATTTGATCACGCCAAACACTTTATAGAAGGTTTAAATCACTTTAACTCAAATGGGGTCGTTCAGTTAAATGAAGCTGTCTGTAGAATTGCCCGATGTAAAATCAGGATGGTGGTAAATGTGACACTTTGAGATATTTTTATGTTATCAAGTTTATATAAGTTATCATTTACGGAACCATGAAAGAGACATGCACACTGAAAGACAGTTTAGAGATTTGTCTAAAATGTTTTTTATTATTATTATTTGTTTATTATTATTATTATTATTATTTATTTTTACCCCTAATATAATTTAGTGGCCAATTAACCCGCCCCTTTTATCAACTCTCCCTATCACTATGACTTACCCTGACGGAGGGGGCAGATGAGCACAGGCCTCCTTCAACACCAGTGACGTCAAACTGCTATCGATACTTAGCCGCTAGGCAGCTAGCACACTTGGAGGAAAGCACAAATCCTCAGTTCTGATGGATCGCCCAGTAGATGCCCATGTCAGTTGACATTGTATTTTATAGTGCTAGGAAGAGTGCGCCATTTTGAGCACCCGAAGAGAGAGCATGGCCAATTCTCAATTGTAGCCCGGCTGCCTATGGCACTCTAAAAACGGCATGATGAGGATTCGAACTTGCAATCCTCAGATCATAGTGGCAGCGCCTTAGTCCATTGAGCCACTCAGTGCCCCTAAAACGGTTACAAATCTAATACCAAATGAGTTTTATAACAGCAGTAAAGAAGGTCATGTACACCTCAACAACCCATAATGCTCTTATGACAGGATGTATGCTTAGTTCTGATTTGGTGAAATCAAATGTACAGTTTACCTTACCTTAGATGTAGTTGATAAGCCAAGACATGGAGTCTAACTTTAGCTGTTGGAGTTCTGGCTTTGTGAGGCTTAACAAAAACTAGTTCTCAGTAATCACCTAGATAGCCCAGCTGTTTCTGTACAAATACATCAGCAAAATCTCTCAAATTAGGTGATGTTTCAGGACGCACCTCTATAAAGATGTATGAAATATTCTTATAGACTTTCTTATTCCAGTGGACTTTTTTGTTTTTTATATTTGTGTACAGAGACAGTTCACAGCAGGTGTGAGCAGCATGAATCCCTGATATTTTACCTGATCTAACACACTTCATTCAGCTGAACAGCTAAGCAAAATCACTTCTTAAACTGGAGTTTGTTAGAGAGGGGAGCACTGCCATGGTGCACCCCAGCAGTTTAGTGTCGTTTTTAGTCTTTTCAGAAAGACCCTGAGATGTCACAGCATGCTCCAGAAGCCAGGGAAGTTATTGCTGCCATTCCATCCTGCACACACTCAAAATAAGGTGCCAAGCAGAGCTTGTGTTCAGCATCACTCCAGCGACCATGACAGCATCCCAGCAGATAATTACAGCCACCCTCAGCCCTGATCTCCCTCACCCCTACACACATACACACACACATGCATTTGTGAAAGGAGTCCCAGAGCTGTTGCTGGTAATTGACCATGCCATCATGCCATTTCTACTCCCTGCTATCTTTCTCTCTTGCTCTCTGCAGAGGGTGTGCAGTTGCTGTGCCTGATTGACAAAGCAGCAGATGCATGTCGCTATCTGCAGACATATGGCGAATGGAATCGTGCAGCCTGGCTGGCAAAGGTACACCACACACCACAGACTGTCAACCTCAGTGATCTACTGTATATGACACACACTGCCAAAAACACGTTAAGCGGGAAGTCAAGCTGAACGGGTACGTGGATAATTGTATGCTGGAGAATAGATAGGATGTACATAACCTGTCACAATATTCATTTGGATCTACCACCCCAAACAAACAAAGCCAAGACAGCCAGTCATCCAGCCAACACTCACACAGCATACAAATTAGTGTCAGTGGTGCTGTGTTGATATTGTCATCAAGTGTCCCTCAGGCAGCGCTAGCTGTTGCATAGCTCTCTGCCAAAAGGTGGATGTGTTCCTCTGCTCGGATTGCTTTCATAAAATTTGTGCTGATATATTTGGCCCCAGTGACCTGGAACGTTTCCACAGATGATATTTGCCGCTGTGTTAAATTAGAATTTGTTGTGGTTCTGCTCATAACAATTAAACATGCCATGTGCTGATGGAAATGACACACTAGTGCATCTCAAAAAAATGTGAATATTGAGGAAAAAGTTCATTGTTCATAATTTAATTCAAAAGGGTAAACTGTCATTTTATATTCATTACCAATAAAGTGGCCTTTCAAGCCTGTTTATCAGTTTGGCTTATAGCTCATTAAATCCAGAATCTCAATTCTTAGAATTTTTAGTTTTGAGTTTGAGTGAATTGCTATTGAATCTGTATCAACATTAAAACAAAAAAGGCTTGAAATATGTCACTTCATGTGTAAAAAATATAAAGTACAACAGTTTACCTTTTCGAGATGCCTAATATTATGGACATAAAGTAGTGGTGTCCATGAGAAAAATACTCAGGTTCTTGTTTTCATGGATATTTGTTCAAGGGGTGTTCTGGTTCAGATGTTGTCCTCGGGTTGGTGCAGATCTTGTAGTCATTCTTGATCCTTGTGACTTTTCATACCACAGTGAATGAGCTGGAGCTGATGTCATTCTCTTGTGAACTGATATCTGGCAACTCCCAAAAGACCATGATGGGAGATGATGTTTTCACGTGATGCTTTGTTTTGTTTTTGGTTTTTTTGCCTTTTGATTTTTTGATTAAATGAACCCATGAAGCATTCAGTCACAAACAAGGATGGATTAATAAATGAAATGGCATGAGTCTCCGCAGTGGCCCCTTGTGGAAGAATAGCTTATTACTTTGTTGTTATTAGCTATCATTTGACTGATATGGTCACTTATTAGCTCAGGCGTACTGAGAAAGCAGAAATACCAGGTATTTTAACAGTAACAAAATTAACAGTGATTAAGAGTTTTTATTCAGCCTCAGTATGGAAGTTTTCTCTCTGATTTGGTAACCTATAAATGTGGTATTATTGGTGAAACATAGGTCATGAATTTACTTTCAAAACATTAGGAGCTAATAAAACATATTTTATTCATTTTAAGCTTTGTAATTATTAACAAATTCACATATGAATTCTATAAACTAAAAGCATTTCTAAATTTAAGTTTAGTCCACTGACTCGTATCTTAGACCCAGTCTTAATAGGTTATTTGGGTTGTGCATGACACAAAGAATTATGAGGCCAACCTACACAATATGCCCAAATGTTTGTGGACACCTCTTCTAATGAATGCATTCAGTTCCTTTAAAGGGGACATGTTATACCTATTTTTAAACAAGTTAGAATATGTGTATGGGCTATACAAAACATGTTCCTTTGTACAAAATCACTTTCACATAAAGAGATCACCAGCTCTATTCTTGCCAGTTTCAGTCCCTTTCAGAATCTGCTGTTTAAGGGCTCTGTCACTTTTATGCAAATAAGTTGTTGATGGCCACGCTCCAAAACCAGCGTTTACTACACGTGAAAATGACAGAACACAGAGGCGCTATTCAACTGTATATGTTTGACCCTGAGTTGGAGCCACCTGCACAACACCTTCACAAATGCATCAAGCTGTATCTCTCTCTCTCTCTGTGTGTGTCTCTCTCTCTCTCTCTCTCTCTGTGTGTGTGTCTCTCTCTCTCTCTCTGTATCTCTCTCTCTCTCTCTCTGTGTGTCTCTCTCTCTCTCTCTCTCTCTCTCTGTGTGTCTCTCTCTCTCTCTCTCTGTGTGTCTCTCTCTCTCTCTCTGTGTGTCTCTCTCTCTCTCTCTCTCTCTCTGTGTCTCTCTCTCTCTGTCTCTCTCTCTCTCTCTCTTTCTCTGTCT
>BRDA01011599.1:1382-12241 GCA_036984385.1 Crenuchus spilurus | reverse complement strand
TCTGTCTCTCTCTCTCTCTCTCTCTCTCTCTCTGTCTCTCTGTGTGTCTCTGTCTCTCTCTCTGTCTCTCTCTGTGTGTCTCTTTCTCTGTCTGTGTCTCTCTCTCTCTCTGTCTCTGTCTCTGTCTCTCTCTCTCTGTCTCTCTGTCTCTCTCTCTGTCTCTCTCTGTCTCTCTCTCACCTTCACAGATGCATCAAGCTATCTGTCTCTCTCTCTCTCTGTCTCTCTCTCTCTGTCTCTCACTCTCTGTCTCTCTCTCTCTCTCACCTTCACAAATGCATCAAGCTGTCTCTGTCTCTCTCTGTGTCTCTCTCACCTTCACAGATGCATCAAGCTGTGTCTGTCTCTCTCTCGCTCTTTTGTTCTCCCTCTCTCGTTCTCTCTCTCACGCTCACGCTCTCTCTCTCTCTCTCACACACCTTCACAAATGCATCAAGCTGTCTGTCTCTCTCTCTGCCTCTCTCTTTCTCTCTCACTCTCTCACTCCCTCTCTCTCTCTCTCTCTCTCTCTCTCTCATTCTGCCATTACAATACTGAAACCAATCAAATGGCTCATAGAAGCATATGATTCCTGATACCAAAATCTTTCAACTGACTCAAAGAAAACAGGTGGATAGTTGTTTTTCAAAAACCACACAAAAAAGTGAGTTGCATCCATTGCTGACACATATGTACAGATGTACACACACAGCTTGTCTAGTCACTGTAGAGATGTACTACCAATAGGACAGGGCTCTCTGGAGCAGATAAGCATGAGCATATTAGCCACACAACTAATGCAAGGCTAGAGGGGTATAAAGCCCCCCAGCATTGAGCTGTGGAGCAATGAAACCGTGTTGTCTGTAATGATAGTGCTCCATCCACCCCCAGGCTGAGGTGGGGTTGTGATCATCCAACATCCTGACTTCAGAAATGTTCAAGTCATCGAATGCAATCAGATCATCCCAGCAATGCTCCAAAATCTAGGACAGGAGAGACGATGCAACAAAAGCAGGATTTTTAATAAGATTTTAAGTAATGAATGAGCAGGTGTGCCAGTACATTTTCCATACAGTGTATTATAAATCTGGATTGTTCGAGAGTCCCTTAGTTGTCCAGTTGGTAATCTTTCCCTGAGTACACTCATTTCTAGTTGGCTTGTGGAGTCTTGTTATTATGGCTGTGCTTTTAAAATCCTGATTTTATCACAAGAAGATGTACGACTTCCTATATCCTAGACCTACTTATTGATATTGTTATTAATAATGATATGCCTATAAGGGTGATATGCTCTGAAAAACAATATTTTTAAAAATATCTCAAGTACATATAGTACCAGTAAAACGTTTGGACACATCTTCCCATTCAGTGTTGTTATATTTTTTTCCTACATTGTAAATAAATACTAAAGTCATCCAGACTGTGAGTGAACACATAATGAATCATGTAGTAAACTTAAAAGTGTTAAACAAACAAAACATGTTTTAGATTTTACTTCAAAGTAGACACACAACTGATGTCTCAAACACATTAAGAGGCAAGAAATGCAAGTCATGAACTCCTGACAAGACACAGCTGTTAACTGAAAGCCATTCCAGGTGACTACCTCATAAAGCTGACTGAGAAAATGCCAAGAAAGCTGCATCTAAGCAAGAGGTGCCTACTGTGAAGAATGTAAAATATAAACATATTCTGGTCTGTTTACTTGTTTGTTTACTAAATAATTACAGATGTGTTTATTCATAGTTTAGATGACTTTAGTATTAATCTACAATGCAGAACATTTTTTAATCATGAAAAAACACTGAATGTCTAGATGATGTCCAAACGTCTGATTGGTACTGTAATTCTGTAAAGAAAGTGGGAACTGTGGTTCATGTGCCCTCGAAGTGAATTATTTTCTCCCTTTTTCAATCTGGCACAAAAATAGCAGATTTGAATTGGTTGTAGAAAAATGCATCTGGTGAAGGTTTAATAGGAAATCTCTGTGGTTGCTGGGGTTGCCTGGTTGGTCACAGGGTTTTAATGCAATGAGTAACTCCAGGTCAGGTCAGGCTGCCCATTGGCATTTTGTTTGTGCTGAATAGCCTGAGGACATCATGTTCCATGATGGAGAAGTGGGGTGTATGCAGGAGACAGGATGTGAGAGTGCTGTTGTGAGCTCGGGGCTACAGTTCGACTGTGCTACAGTTCTGCAGTTGGCGTTGAGCTCATTGACGTGAGATTTGTCTGCCTTTGTATGACGAGCTTTCTTTTTGTAGATGGTGACAGTTTGAAGAGCCTTTCAGGCAGAAACGTGTACTGCATTGTATGCTCTATGGCTTTGTTACCTAAAGTGAACTCTGATAAAACTCGTTCTCTCTTCTCAGGTACGTCTGAACCCTGCAGATGCTTCTGACGTGCTGAAGCGCTGGGCCGAGCACCTCTGCTCTCCTCAGGTCAATCACAAGTCCAAAGCAATCCTGGTTCTGCTGTCGCTGGGCTGCTTCCACAAAGTGGGAGAGATGCTCCACAGGTCTGAATCTTTCATTTGTTCTCTATGCACACCCATCCTTCTTTGTAGTGCTGCACAATATGAAGTAACAAGGTGGAAAAATAAGACATCAATAAGACAATTTTTCATGTAGAAATTCAGCACATTGTCCCCAAAATACACCAAATGTTTGTGGACACCCTTTTCAGTGATTGCATTCAGTTACTTTAAGTTGCTCTCATTGCTGGCATAGATGTGAAAATACTCACACACCGCTTGTTTAGTCCCAGTAGAGAAGTACTGCCAATAGAATAGGACTCTGGAGCAGAATAACATGAACCTATTGGCACCATGACTAATGCCAGCCATGGGATATTGGGGTATAAAGCCCTCCAGCATTGTGCTGTGGAGCAGTGTCTTCTAGAATGAATCTGCTCCATTCAGTATTTTTGACATGAGTTGAGGATGAGGTGGGGGGGGGGGTGATCAACCAAATTAGACTTGCATTACTGAACGCAGTGAAATCCTACAATGCTAGTAGAAACCCTTCCCTGAACAGCAAAGACAGTTACTCCAGCAACAGCAGCATGAACTCTTAATACTTTTCATTTTAGAGAAACAATGGATGAGCAGGTGTCCCAATAATTTTGTTTAGATAGTGTTTTATTTACTTAAGACATTTAGCTAGAATTGCAATGATTTGTGTTAATCATGTGAACTTAACAATTTAATGTTGAAGTTTAATATGTTATTTTGTCATTACTGTTGCTATAATAATAATAATAATTATAATAATAATATAATAATAAATAATAATAATAATAATAAATATTAGCTGTAGTATTAATTATGATTGTAATAATAATAATTATTATTATTATTATTATTATTATTATTAAAAACTATTCAACAAATATTTTAAAAATCTTTTTCCATCTCACAAGTTTGTAATATGTTGTATGGCATTTATGTTGCGCTATAACTGCAATAGTAGTTTTTTGATCATGTTGTGTTGTCCTGACCAAGTGTAGTCGATCTTGGTCTTTGTCTGCTTTCTCCATCCATAAACACATTCCATCTGGGGGATGCTTGAGCCTTGTGTGGTGATGTTGCACATTGTTTAATGAACTAGTTCCATAAAAATGTTACAGATTCTACAGAATGCTGATGCAGTTTGATTTTTGAATCGTCCTCAATGAAAATGGAGAGTCAGCAAACCTTGACACTTCCCCACAGTGATGTATTAGGTCACTGAGCCTGCTTGAGGCTCCTGCCACAGTGATGTAAGCTCACTCGACTCTTGGTTAACTTTGCCCCAACCCCAGATGATCTGTATACTGTGGTAATATTCTGTTTGAAAGGTGTGAAAACAGAGGATCCTTTCTAAGTCTACCTCTATGCTGTATATAACAATAGAGCTGCAGATTCAGGTAAAAATTCAGGTGCTCCTGTCCACTATTATCATACTCTTCAGAAAGGCAGAGAAGCCTGGATTCATCCAAGTGTACAACCGCTAATGCTACACTCCCCTCAGGCCTTGATGGTAAATTGGAATGTATTCTAGGATGCAAGACTATTCTCATGATGAGAAAGAAAGCATCAATGCATATACTTTACATTATGCTGTAATAACAGCTTTTCTCAACCAAGGATGCCCTTAATTTTGTCTTTCTTTCTGAATCTCACTGTCTCATTGCACACCTCCCTCTTTTTCCTGTTTTGCTCAGGTGTGACATTCCTGCAATATTGATAGGTATCTGTGTGTGTTTTTTGCTTCTCATAAAGCTAATTGACATGTTCCTCCAACAGCATGAGATATTTTGACCGAGCGGCCCTCTTCATTGAAGCCTGTCTGAAGTGTGGAGTGATGGAAGCAAATGACACTACTAATATCCTTTCAGAGATGCCTTCTCTTGCTGCTCTGTCCAGCCACTCTTGTGCATTTTCCACTAATCCTAGGATGCAGTGTAAGATGGTTTTTGTCACACAAGTACATAATCTGTATTTGGCAGTGGTGGGCCGTCAGAGCTTGCAAGGCCTTCTCTGCCGGCCTAAGAAATATCTGAATCACAAACTGATGTTAATTATATTTAGTCCATGAATACTTATTAAATAATTCCAAATGGTCTGTCTGCTTCCTTTTATAGCTTTTCTGATGGTTGTGCTGTTTCCAGACATGTATGGTCATATTAAAGCATTTAACCAATCACATTTCAGCCATCATTTGTTGCCAGGCAGGGTCAAAGTCAGACTGCCTGAGACCTTCACAAATCAAAATGCACCCCCTCCCCAACAAAATAAATGTTGATAAAATCTGATTGGTTGAAGCAACAGTTTCGAGTTGGTGTCACCAGGGCCCTCTAGCAGGTTTATGACACGTCACCGTATTCATGTTGCAGTCCGGAAGGACAATGCCCATCCAAGCCACTAGAGGTCGCTGTCGCCAGAATACTAGCAGTTTTCCTCACCTGTAGACTGTTGTTCATCATCTGCCTTCTATATAAACTAAGCTAATCCTCAATTCTATGTGAGGTCTTGATAGTGTATCCTGTATTCCTGTCATTTTTGAGCTTTACCTTTCTGTAGATTATTATTGTGTTGTCTGTGAACCCTTGCCTGGAATCTGACCCTGATTTTTGGATTTCTCTATGGTTATTGTTTGCCTTGGTAGTTTCTCACAATGAAATTCAGTTTCTCACTTCTGTCTACCATTATAATTCAGACCCATTGATTGGATAGTCTAGATTGGTTAGCATTACTGAAGGGCTAGGTGTGAAATGCACGGTCCGCCACTGGAATTTGGGAATCTTTTTACTTTGGCCCATTCACGTTCTAACACACCTGCTTTTGATTAACTGGATCAGATATGTTGGATTTATTTTTGATTGACTATTCTCTGTTATTTTTCACTGAAAAATAAGTCTGTGTTGATAAGTGGAGCAAACTAGTGATTGACCTATATGAGTTTTTCAGTGACCAATGCCAATATTTAGAGTGCAGGGCATCTGGGCATGATGTGTAATGCCGATATCATCTTGTCTTTTTTTTCATTGGAGAATTAAAAGGGGAGCTCTAATAGTGTTCTAGGCTCTATAAATGATTAGGCTGCCTGCAGATGTGCCTGTAAATGTGCATTTTTTTGTTTACTGATCTTGGGAGAACAATCTGATTGTTTACAAATTGACTAATGATAGTCATCTAAAAATGGCAATAATCACCATCTGTCAATACATAAGCTATGTTTCTTTCAGGTGTGGGGATCTCTAGGCAGAAATGGTGGACGTATGCTAATCAGCTTATGGTTCTGACATCACAACTATTATGCATTCAATCCAGGCTTTTGCAAGTTTCATATACAGATTGTGTTAACGTTCAAACCCCAATGATGCTTTCTCCTTAACCGTTTGACCTTCACATAAGCTGATTGGGGCAGCCTTCGCTGACTATGCTCGACTACTGCGCTCCATGGGGCTACGAGAAGGAGCAGCGCTGTGGGCCTCGCGGGCTGGTGGTGCCGGAGAGGAGCTTCTGGAGGAGCTTTTTCAGGATGAGGGAGCAGAGACAGTCACCTCTCCTGTAGAGGAGGAGGCAGAAAGCATCCCAGCAGCCACAGAATGAGCCCTGTCTCTGTAAGAAACAAATAGAGGAGAAAGAAAGAATTTCAGGTCAGCTGAAGAAGTGAAAAATATGTTTTTGGTATCAGACAGACACCCTTTACCTGTTCCACAACTCAAAAATGTCTGTTCTCTCCTCACCTCTGGTCAGAATTGTTCTTTGAGCAAGGTGTTGTGTAGTGTGTGAGTGTGAAGATGGACTTTGTGTAGGATTTAAGAAATCATATGCACTTCCTTTAAAAGCATGCACTCGTCACACGTTTTTATTTTCCCATTCCTTTACCATGTGTGATCTCAACGTAAGCAGTCATCTGGCTCATGTTGTTTTCCTGTTTGCCCTTAAAGGAAAACTTCTTCAAGAGCTGAATTTACCATTTTCCTTGAATGGGGTGCAGGCCAGTGATTTGGTACAGTGTGTACCTGTATGTTCTTATAGTGGGAATTACTTGGGCTGAGATTTGAATTGAATCTCACATTGAACATGCTGCTTCAGACATTCCAAATAGATTTTTTACACCTTTTATTTTGAAGGACACATGACTATCTAATGATGTAACACTGCATTATCCTCTGCATTATTGGAATTGAATATAAATGAAGTATTTTTATGAGATTTGGAAGTGGGAGAATGGTATATTGTCTTATCTGACTGCAAGTATAGAAGTATATGTAACTGATGTCTTCTGCATGGACATTTATTTTTCTTTTTAATTGTTTCATGCTTGTACTGATTATCCCCGCTTTACAATATGGAACCTGTTACAGCACCGCACTGTCCGACTGATGTTTTACATATCAATTTTCAAAAAGTGAATATTTGAAGAAAAAATGTTTCAAGTTAGAAAAACTCCTACTTAAATAATTTAGTGCTGTTTCCCTCCAGTTCTGCTAATTGTGTTGGTCTCCCTCTACCTTCATATCTGACTCATCAGCATTTAAAATGAGTTAAAGTTAAAAATATTATCTTTAAAAATGTAAATATGTACTGAACATCATCAAGTCTGGTTCATTTGACTTCTGAGGCTGATCATATCTTATTTGTGCATGTCACCATTATGTGATATCAGTATCACAGTATTGTGCAGACTTAGTGCATGATATACAGTCATACCTCAAATAATTAGATTACTGGAAAATTATAATAATGAGGAGAAAGTAAATTTTTGAATTTTTCATTACATGCAAAGTGACATAATTCAAGCACTTTTTTGGCTTTAATGTTGATTTTCGCTAATAACTCGAGCTGTCTGGCCAATCAAGCACAGTAATATCATGATCATGGTATATGGTAGTAGTTTTGACACTGTGGGCAGTTGCTAAGTCCTGCTGGAAAAGGAAATGAGGAAATATCTTCATAAAGCCTGTCAGCAGATGGAAGCATGAAGTGCTCTAAAATCTCCCAGTAGACAACTGTGTTGACTTTGGACTTGATAAAGCACAGTGGATCAACACCAGCAGATGACATGGCACCTCAAATTCACGATAAAATAAAAGATAAAACAATAAACTGAGGTAAAAAAAAAAAGAACTTGATGAACTTTTTTTGATTTATGACTGTATAGTTGGATGGTTATTCCAGAATTGTTATTGGGGATATACTGGTACATTGTGGGGAAACAAAATACATAGATTTTGTCAGCACTGGTTAAAATGTCATGTTTGCTCAGGTAAATCTCTGCATTTGATGGCCGTAAATAAGCTCTTAAGCTAAAATGAATGTTTATAAATGTTGATGATGATTTTGAGTGTTGATGTAATTCTATCAGAGTGCACTGCTGTATCAGTTTCTCTCCTGTGTAGCAGAAACGTGACTAAACGTATAATGGTGCGATTACTCGGCTTCCCCGTGTGGAATTCATCCTTGCTGTTTCCTCATTCGTCTTTGTTGACAGTGTCACTATGGAAACCCATGACTGTTCTGATGGCCTTGAATTGTTCACATAGATTTAGAGCCAACTGGACTGATTTCTTGATATTGTTCTGTAAACATAATCAAGATGTTGTGTTGTTGCTCCCACGTCATTATTTGAACTGAGTCTGTGGTCCAGAAACGTTCCACTTTTTGCCCTACTTACATTGAATCACTATTCTTTTTCAAGCAATTATGCTTCATGTCAAATCACCTGAATATTGACTATAAAAATGTAATGATTTGCTTTTTCTTTTTGTTATGATGCTGAATATGTGGAATTTGCCTTCGCAGTGATGTTTCCTTATAAATGTTTACAATAAATACTACAAGTAGTGCTTCTGAGCTTATCAAAGGATATATGTATATAGAGAAAGCAATAAACGTGGATTAGGTCAAGATCCATTCCAATTTTTTTTCTATTATTTTTCCTCCTGTGCAAATAGTATTTCCATTGTATGGCTTTATGCTTATAAAAGCGTGTAATAGCTGTGCATTGTTGGCCTGTACTGCATTTCCAAACCAGCTTTGAGTCCTTAACACTTTCTTGGCTGCTATTTCAGTCAGTCAGTCTCTTAAGTCCATTGGATTCAATATGCTAACAAATCAGATTCAGCTCGCCAGCTAATTAAAACTCTTTCATGAGACTGGAGGAAACAATTACTCTCCCTGATTAAAATGCTGCCAGTGTTTTTTCTTATCATATGTAAAGTGATTACAAACTTGGTTCTCCAGTCTGAGAAGTATTGTGTAGATTACATGTGGTAGCTACAGAGAGACCTGATGACATACAGCAGCATCCCATGTACACCATGAGTCTCTAAAACCCTCTTTGCTTGTGGTTGCAGACGGTTCTGGTATTTGTAGAAGACAGTATTATTAGCAAGTGGAGAAAAGTCTGAGTACCTCTGAGGAGGAGTTCTGTGTGGCGCTGCCTCCTGATGGGAAAAATTGGAAGACATATCCACTGGGTTGAGAGGTTCCTCTATTTCTCAACTGTATGCCCAGGAGTCAACACTTGCTAATAACAGCCTGTGAGAGGTCCCATCTCCCCCTACTGTGTCGCTGAATAGTTTGCCCAGAACATCTTTGTGGCCAGTAGTTTTTCTCTCTGGCTTCTCCACACGTATCCCATGCCTGAGCTTTCGCCTCTGCCACTGGCTTTGCTACAGCTTTTTGGCAAGCCTGTATCTCTCAATTGAATCCTTCCTCTAGTGTCTCCCAAAAGGCCCTGGATGGCCACAGTGAGAGCCACTAACTGCCTTCCAACCCAACTTTTAGCATGTGCATCTATGATTGAGGACGTAAATATGGTCCATTCAAGTCCCTGTCTTCACTCAGAGATTGGGAAGAGTCATTGCACAGGTGGGAGCCTCCTGTCAGCCAACACAAAGATTTTTGTAAAGCAAAGCATTCAAGACTTAAACTTACAATAACATGTTTTTTTCCTTTAACATTTAAGCAGAGATGCAAGGCTTTCTTACAACACTGGTGATTATCAGAATGAGCTGAATAAATAATCAATTTAATTAAAAGTTTAACACAGGTGTGAGCAATTTAAAAATCACACCTGAAACCAGATAAAAAGAAGAGAAGTTGACTCAATCTTTGCATTGTGTGTCTGTGTGTGCCACACTAAGCATGGAGAACAGAAAGAGGAGAAGAGAACTGTCTGAGGATTTGAGAACCAAAATTGTGGAAAAAATATCAACAATCTCAAGGTTAGGAGTCCATCTCCAGAGATCTTGATGTTCCTTTGTCCATGGTGCACAACATAATCAAGAAGTTTACAACCCATGGCACTGTAGCTAATCGCCCTGGACGTGGACGGAGGAGAAAAATTGATAAAAGGTTGCAACGCAGGTTAGTCCGGATGGTGAATAAGCAGCCCCAATCAAGTTCCAAAGAAATTCAAGCTGTCCTGCAGGCGCAGGGTGCATCAGTGTCAGCTCGACATTTGAATGAAATTAAACGCTATGGCAGGAGACCCAGGAGGACCCCACTGCTGACAAAGAGACATAAAAAAGCTAGACTGCAGTTTGCCAAAATGTATGTAAGTAAACCAAAATCCTTCTGGGAAAACATCTTGTGGACAGATGAGACCAAGATAGAGCTTTTTGGTAAAGCACATCATTCTACTGTTTACCAAAAATGGAATGAGGCCTACAAAGAAAATAACACAGTACCTACAGTCAAATATGGTGGAGGTTCAAAGATGTTGTGGGTTGTTTTGCTGCCTCTGGAACTGGGTGCCTTGACTGTGTGCAAGGCATCATGAAATCTGAGGATTGCCAAAGGATTTTGGGTCGCAATTTAGGGCCCAGTGTCAGAAAGCTGGGTTTGTATCCTAGGTCATGGGTCTTCCAGCAGGACAATGACCCCAAACATACTTCAAAAAGCACCCAGAAATGGATGGAAACAAAGCTCTGGAGAGTTCTAAAGTGGCCAGCAATGAGACCGGATCTAAATCCCATTGAACACCTGTGGAGAGATCTTAAAATTGCTGTTGGGAGAAGGCACCCTTCAAATATGAGAGACTTGGCACAGTTTGCAAAAGAAGAGTGGTCCAAAATTCCAGTTGAGGTGTAAGAAGCTTGCTGATGGTTATAGGAAGCGATTTGATTTCAGTTATTTTTTCCAAAGGGTGTGCAACCAAATATTAACTTGAGGGTGCCAATAATTTTGTCTGGCCCATTTTTGGAGTTTTGTGTGAAATTATGTTAAATTAGCTTTTATTCCCTCTGTTTTTTGTGATGTTTCAATACACACAAAGGAAATAAACATGTGTATAACAAAACATGTGTAATTGCAATAATTTTCTGGGAGAAATACTTCATTTTCTGGGAAAAAATCAGGGGTGCCAACACTTTCGGCCATGACTGTA
>BRDA01011597.1:351-10591 GCA_036984385.1 Crenuchus spilurus | reverse complement strand
TATGATAACACCATAAGGGCTAAATAGTGGAATAAATCTTCAAGAAATGATTCTGAATGAAGATGGAGTTGAAAGTTGAAAGCTGGGAGCCCTGTGAGTGCACTTGCTCACAGGGAGCATCCATGTGCGGGGGAGCAAACAGTGGATCCCTCTCTCTCTCTCTCTCTCTCTCTCTCTCTCTGTCCTCCCACGAGCAGAAGAAGAGAGAGGGGACTACAACCAGCAGTGTGTCTATATCTGCTGCCCTCACATGTGTGTTATGTTTTAGGACTGCCCCCAAACCAGCAGGTGGTCTGGGACATATCTATCCATCTATCTGTCTATCTATCTGTATATCCATTTATCTATCTGAACTTACACACACACACACACACACACACACACACACACACACACACACACACACATATATAGATATAGATATATATGACATACTATATACTATTTAATACTCTCCCTCTTTCTCTTTCTCTGATTTAGTTCATCCATCCAGTGAAATCCTCTTCTCACTCTCAGTGATGCCTGCCACCATGGCGAAGACTCTGAGCTGCAGAATGAATCAGGCAGCTCATCCTGAGACCCTGACAGCACAGACAGCTCTGCCTTGTGTTCACACACTGATCCCCGTCATGGGAGAGTGAAGATATAGAGGGTGAGGGAGAGAAAGAGCTTGTACACCAGCCTCATATAGGCTATAATATAACAAATCAGGTTATAAAACAGTATTATTTCTGCATATATATATATATATATATATATATAATGATATAACACATCTGAAAAAATATCTCAACTCAGTATATTATTTCAACTCATCATTAAGCCACCTGATTCATGGAAGCAGTTTTTTTTAACACTTATAGTCAAATGACCAGTAATGAATGCACAGCACGGCCAGTCTTGAAACGGAACTCATTACGTCCTCACAAAGAAATGAGCAAGAAAGATATATTTGGTACCTGTCCATGTGCTATTGGGCAAAGCCCCGTATAGCAGAGCACCCAAAGTGCCCCCGGTCTGCCCTTTATAAAGCAGCAGCTCTCCAATGACGTCGCGCTCACACGCACTTTGTGTAGGTGCTGCTTTTTAGTGAATGAGTCCTCCTCCCCTCTCCTGCTTTACTAGTACTATGGGCTCTCTATAAAAAGCGCACCGTGAGGATGGGCAGCTTCGGAGCACAGCTCTCTTCTTTCCACGAGGAAAGAAAAAAACAGACATGTGGAGAAACGTAGAGAGAGAATAAGAGACAGAGAGACAACCACCCAGCTCGAATTCTGTGCCGTGCCTGCTGTCTGCTGAAGAACTAGAAAAGGAGCTCGTTTATCATCACTGTCAGCCCGTCCTGTTCTGTGGTATCCAAAGGTAAGTCTTATTTTACCTTCTGGATTTCTTTGAGTGAATAGATTTCTAATGCGAGTCATTAACCTTTAAGAAAAAGAGCAAATACAGTTCATTTTTATTATGAACTTGTTTTTTTTCGTTCACAATTATAATTTCTACTGTACACAAATGATAACACGGAAAGACAAAGTTTCGTTTATTGTAACCCTTATAATGTTTAGACGCGACTCTTACGAGCTTTACGGTGTTGTTGCGGTTGCATCGCTGTTTTTTTCCTACCCGTTTTCGATAAGCCCCGCCTCCATGCGCTAGGATTGGTTGATAGTTCCTACTCTATTAGACTATCGGCTGCTGAGTGTTTTCTTAGCCAATGCTAGTGCACGAGGGTTCGAACGGCTAAGCAGTCGTAGCGTAGGACGCGAGGAACTAGGAGCCAATGGCAGCGCGGAGTGGGCGGGACTTGGCGGAATACGGGTGAGGAAAAAAAGAACTGCAGTGTGAGTCACTTTTCTCGCACGTGGGCAGCATGTATCTTCCTTAAAGAGGACGGCACAACTCTTATCAAATCCTTCATATACTTGTCAACAATTTGAACACCTGTTAGTAAAATATGTACATTAAAAATTCGTGTGTTTGTGGGTCAAAAAATTCACCAAATAGCAACTACTAACGTTTGTCTCTAAGCTGCCACTAAAGCTCGTAACTGAATATTTCGATTCGCTGTAATTATCTGCTTTTATTGTGTGGATAGGGATAGGATTATCCCACATCGCCTCGCCTTCTCTTTTAACAAGTTTTTGTCATCTTTGATACCAAGACATTTCCGGTGGAGATATTTATCCCCCCTAGCTCCCCCTCCCTTCATTCTTTCCGGGTGTTACCACCTCCTTTTCTCCACGTATTTCCACCGACTGTCCTTTGATCACGAGAGACAGTGAGCACCTTCCTCCTCTTCTTCTCCTGAGCGCATGAGTTTCCTACCTTATCGTTTCCGTTTACCTTTTTTTCTCTATACAAATTCTGTGACGTGGTTCGCCCGCTGAAGTCAGTTCTGCGTCACTCTTGCGCACTTTGCAGATGATTCGCATTCACCTACTGTAACCCTTTAAAGGCACACACACGCACACACACACACACACACACACACACACACACACACTGCAGTATAGCGGGGGAGTTCTTTGTAAGAGTGGGCGTCTGTTTTTCATTCATGCGTAAAGTTACTTATTCTCTGGTGACTTCCTTACTGAAAGACACCAAATGTGTCCGAGTAGCCTAAAATTGTAGAGAAAGGGAACTGTACCAACATTAAATCACCTCTTCCTGCTGTGTACAGCCAATTTTACCTGTCTGGTTCTAGGACCCACGGCATCTCCAGGTAGAGAAAACTGGAAACCAGTACAAAAGGGATATATCATGCACGTGGGTTGCAATAAGCTACTTTGCGTCACGTTTCAATTGAGCAACTATGTTTTTCTAATACATGTTCAACAGTGGTTCTGTTTCAGCACCACGGACAGCTCCGTTCACGCTTCTTTATAGTCGACTGAGCTGAGATATATAGCAGTTTTTTTAGACATATCGACCACATAAATGGCAACCAGAAACTTTGCGCTCTACTTTTGAAACCCACGTCACTGAGAAGGTCTCATGGGAATCACTGTTCAGAGAACACAGCGTCTGGTCAAGCATTGACCCTGCTCATTGATAACAGCTATGTGTCCAAAAAGAGATACATAGAGATAGCATATACACGATTTACAGCAGCAAAGAGAAACTATATTTACAAAGTACTGTCTTTAGCTTGCCTTGTATGTCTTTGTTTAGTAGATAATGGAGCTGAAATTTCATCTAACTCGCCTTGACGATCGAATCTATTTGGGCTTGAACGTTTCCAGGTGAGCATAACTCAAAATCCATCCCACATAAATGCATATCAGTTGCTCCTGACACTTGTACATTGTTTTCTCGTAGTCCTTGTGTTCCACATGAAATGGACTTTCTCAGCAGGGCAGTACTGAGAGCTCTTACCATTGTGAACCAGCGCATCATGACCTTGGCTCTAGACTGCTTACTGCTTATAGAGTCGAACAGCACAGTAACAGTCTACAGTCATGGCTACTGAAGTCTGGTTACAGCCCCCCTCCCTTCACTCTCTCAGCTTATGTGGAACGTTTGTTTGACCTGATTAGGACTCTGACGTCAATACGTGGACGGCAAAGTAATTGCACTAAAGTCTGCTTTTCGGGAGTGTCAGATAAAGTCTAAAATGTTGAACCTCAAATGTATAAAACAGATAACTTCGTATTTAGAAACTCATTCTGGCAGAAACGTTGCAATGTGTGGCAAAAAAAATTTCCCGAAAATGAAAATGTAGAAAAAAAACCATTGACCGTTAAAACGAGCAGCACACCAGAGGACACCCACAGGCGCAGGCGCGCATGCGCGGGCTCGCGAGCGCGTTGCTGTGACGCCACACGGACGCGTGTGAGTGGGACTGTATTGGGGAGTCCTGAGCTACGGAAGCTTAGCGCCTGGCCACGCCGACCAATCAGATCGCGCTATTTCCAGTTACCATGCCAACTCCATCTCGCCCCTTCCTCTGCTGTCTCCATGGTGACCGTGGCTTTAGATTGTTACTGTAGCAACGGCACGTGGTAACAGTCTACAGCCATGGTCGCCAAGGGGCAGGAGTGACCACTGTGAACAAGAAACTGATTTTACACTGAAGTCAGGTGGTAACTGGTAACTAGAATTAATCAACAGAAGCAGCTAACAACACAAAGTAGGTCAAATCCTCTCTCCTCAGTCCTCTCTTCCAGATTCTTCTTTCATTTTTATCCCTACAGTTAAAATGACCAGGTTTGGACAGGTGAAGACATATACTATACTCTGTCACTTCTAGATCATTAAAAATCTAAAACATTTGAATATCCTACTTAGACAATAACTGGTCCTTTCTTTTATAAGCTATAAATGGACTATAAATGCTTCCTCTTCTTAGGCTGTATTATATACTGCATAACAAACCTGTTATCTTCTGCATTGCTGAAATATTCAAGATACAATTCCATATGCATTTCATCCTCGGAAAAAGCAGCCAAGAACAGGGTCATACATCTGACTGTTTTATTCACATATAGAAAAATAGGAACAAATCAATCACAAAGTGGAAAATGAGGCATTGTCTGCAGGAACAGAACAGTTTCAGCTCCTTAACAATGAGAACTTCCATTCATAGCATTTATTTTATTGCTCTAACCCTGAATTCAAATCCCAATCCAAACTATAACCTGATTTAGTTGTTGGAAACAGCAAACATGTCAGTGCCATTTCATATCACATCTGCCAGAGAAATAAAATGACTGAAGGAAAATAAGTGGCAGTTATTTAGACCCAATTTGTCTGGAAACACCATGAAAAATTCAGTGTATTTTGATAATAAATGCGATGCCTGATGCCATTATATCTATTTCTTCTACCTTCTAGGACAAGATCGAGTTCATGAGAACAGCAAACAAGGTTTTCAATTTTCCTTTCGTTATAATGTGCTGCCCCCTACAGGTCTAAATATATCACTGCAGATAATACAGATTGTGAGGATCTAGAACTGCAAAAGTTTAAGTTTATAATCTCTTTCACTCATATTATAGTTCACACACAGTCTTTTTTAAATTAATTTTGTGCTCCAGGAAAACCGTCTCAGATCAGTTTGCCAGGTGTGATAGTTTTAAGCATTTCCAAGTGCTTGCAAACTCGTCATTTAATGTGTTACATATGTGAAAGAACAAAAATAAACAGAGTAATTAAAATAAAGCCATTGCAGACTCTTTAATTGAAAAAAAAATGTCCTTAGTGCAAACAAAGGAAAGACACAAGGCATACAGAGTTTGTATAAGTTAATATGCTCTGAACTCTGACTGGGTGATGGAGTCTCTCATCCCTGCACAATAAGAGACTATGTGCTGATATTAAACTCACAGCACATAAACTCTTACTGTTCAGAGCAGAGAGAAGAGAGGTGGGACACAGGTTCACCTCTAACCAACAGCAGTCCTGATCTGAAATACCAGACTCTGCTTTTACTGTTTGCTGCTTATAATAACCCACTACATCAACTGAAATGATTTTAAGAATCATTTTGTAAATTAAATATTGCTGTTGCTGCTACTATTAATATTAACAATAGTCCTAACAACAGCTGTTGCATAACATATTTAAAGTAGCTCAAATATATTACTCACAACATCGTAATACAATGTGATGATGGCACAAACTCTTTAAGACCTGCATTAGTATGACTAACAGGTAATGACATTCCCTTATCAGAGAAGTCTGATCACATTAAGGATACTGAGTTGGGAATATAAATGAGCTGGCACTGATGCGCAGTCAGAACAATCTCCTTCTTCTGATGACTCACATTTACCCTCACTGTAGACACCTGTGAGGCCAGCCAAACCACAAGAATGCTTCTGAACAGAGCAGACCCCCAAACCCCTTCTGATTCTCAATAATAGCACGAAGAAATAGAAATAAGAGAGGACGAAGAGCACGAAATAAGACAAGCCAGCGTGAACGTGGTCACAGCCTTCGTCAAAAAAGCGGTAAAAGAATCAGAGTGGGCGGGGCCTGGCTGCGGCGGCGGTACTCACTGTCCACATAAACAGGAAACCCATCAAGCAGCCGGAGAGTGCACGAGCGTGCGCGCGCGAGCGCGCGTGAATGTTTGGCGCGAGCTGGAAATGAATAAGTACCGCTAACCACACTCACATGGACAAATTCCTTTCGCAAAACAGTTTGTACCGAAGTAATAAGGACACTGCGTACACACAGAGCAGTTTTCAAGTTGAGAAAAATCACACCCGCAGGCGCGCGCGCACACAAAAACCTCACGGAAAGCCACAAAGCCTCTCTTTCCTCACCGCCGCATACCTACTGGCTTTCTAGGTCAGCTGGAGAGTTACACACACAGTAATAATAATTACAGCACCACATTTCACCACCATTGCACGACAGCCTTTTTAACAGGCTCTAGTGAACCCACTGAGGCAAACCTCATCAGTACCTCAGATCACATCACGTCTATAACAACTCAGTCCACGTCATCTCTTGTCAGTGTTGTCACTGTTACACCAGTGTACAAACTTTCTGTGCTGCCAGAAAAAAAGTTATTGTGGAGGTGCCATTTTTCACCATCAGGGTGATGTTCCAGTATATGTACCTTTTAATTCACAAGATGGTCCTTAAGGTCCAGCCGGGCTTCTTAAATGTTCACTACATTCACATTTCTAAGAGAAAGCAGCAGATTTCTATAAAATATGTGTTCCTTAACTACTGAAGACGTACCTTTCAGGGTTCCATCACAATGACAGGAAAGGAATTGACACAATCATGGTCCAGTGTTTTTTGGAGACCTTGAAAAGAAGTGATGCACTGATTTTCCTTGATTCAAATGTGTACTTAATTTCCACAGCAGAATATATTACACGGACACATTCTGTCTTTCCATTTACTCACTTGTGCTTATATGTTTCATGTGGAAATTATATAACATTTTAAAATATGTCAAATCAAGCGTGCTGCATTACAGGTGAATTTCATTTTCAGTGTCCATAGCATGATTAATTAATGAAACAGTTTCATTCATTCAGTCGAGCTGATCTCTCTCTCTCTCTCTCTCTCTCTCTCTCTCTCTCTCTCTCTATGTATATATATATATATGAAGCACCAGTGTACATTGATCCAACTCATTAGAAAGAAGAGAAATACTGATTTAAATGACAAATACACAAAAGATACTACTATAGGCTACCAATAAAATGATTCAAAAGATGCAAGCATCATCTGATCATGGTGTCTGCTATGACTAACCTGTGTTTTAAAGTACCATAGACAACTAAACACCCAAAAAGATATGAAAGCACAACAGCACATTACAACATTCACAGAATGCATGGAGAAGTAGTAAAATAGTAAACAACATCTGGAATTCCAATGCCACCCATCAGAAACAGCATATTCAAAGCCAGTGACCATGAGGATATAATCCATTCATGAAGTTAAAGAGCGGTAAAAAGCCTTGATGTCCATAGCCTTGATAGCTCAGAATCCATGTGGTCCTCAAAGTCAAGATTAAAGTAAGAGCTGCTGCTACTCTTATAGAAACACACTGGAGTTCCACCTTCCACCTCAATTCTTTAAGCCCCACCTCCAGAGGCCCACAAACCCCAAATGAGTGTCCAGCTCTTTCCCGCCTTCTAATCATCTGCTTTACTCACCCCAAAACAAAACACAGCCTGAGTGACGCACTCTTCCCTCTCCTCCCTCTAGACAGACGATTCCCCAAACTTACACAACTCTTCCCATCTCTCTTGCCCAGTCACTCACTCTCTCCATGGCTGCTGTTGTGCAATAGAACAGATTCCTGAGACAGGGAGTCATGACCCTGTTGTAAAACTTACTGGCAAAGAGATGCATTCTGCCTTTCTCTTCTTTTCTCCAGTACTTCTTTTGCTCTTATCAAAACCATGTGTTTGTGTGCAGAAGGACCGCCGTGCTGCAGAGGAGAAGAAAAGACTAAATAACAAGAAAGCAGAGACAGAAGGATGTGACAAAAATGATTTTGAAGGAACAAAAACAGCCATGAAAGAGAAGTAACAATCCAGTATAGGAGCACTGACATGAACTAATTCCAGTTGCTACAGCTGGAAGCACTTATCACAAAGAAAGAGATGGCATCCTTGAAAAATGGCCTAAAGATAAGCACAGGGATGACAGTAAAGGAGAGTGATGATGGTCTGTTTCCATAAAGAACAAACAGAAGGCAGGGAGGGAAAAGGATGAGTGCAGGCATGTGGGCTTGTGGTGAAGTGTTTCCTCTGGCAGAAAAATAAACCAGTTGTCAACCACATCACGCAGGCGGACCGGCTTTGCTGAAACCCCTCATCTGGACAGCAGCCTGTGAACGACCACGCAAACAATCCATCCAAACTTAGAGACACACACACATAGCAACACACAAACACAAAAGATCGACACGCAAAAGTTTGGTAATCAGGCTGGAAAGCTTAAAAGTCTGTATACCAGCCAAAGCCCTAAAATCCACAGGCCTTCCATAGTAGTTTTGACAGCTCTGTAGTTTGGAAGACTTAAAAGTGTCAGGGTCAGAATGCAGCAGAGTCTGTGCAAACAAACCAGTGAAGGTGAGGGGACACACTGCTTGCAGAGGGGAAAAAACAGGGCATAATCCCGAACATCTGGAAATGATCATAGTTGCAATACTGGAGCACAAGCTCACTTAAGCTTTGAGAGAACACAAAGTTCCTGCACACACACACACACACACACACTTCTGCCAGTAAAAAACGCATCCTCTGGCTCAGTGAAAAACTACTATGCCTCAAGTGTTCATCAGCAGTATTGTTTATTCTAGTTTACACTGATTTGTCTTGCTATTAATACATACATACATACATACATACACATTATACTTCTATAGCGCCTTTCTAGACACCCAAAGACGCTTTACAATCAACACACTTCATATACACACACTCCGGTGAGAAGCGGCAGCCAGTCGCGCACAACGTACTCTCAACCGGAAGCGACCGTCCACCTGGAGGACTGCATCGAGCACTAGGTGGATCACCCAGGACAGAGTGCCAACCATATCTGGGCACACATACATACATACATTCATTCATACACAGCAGGGTAGTTTTCAGAGTATCCAATTCACCTGATCTCCATGTTTTTGGACTGTGGGAGGAAACCGGAGTCCCCAGAGGAAACACACACGGACACGGGGAGAACATGGAAACTCCACTCAAATGCAGACTCGAACCCAAGACCTCAGCGCTGAGAGGCGAACGTGCTAACCACTAAGCCACCGTGCCGCCCATAAGTTTGCAGTTACTGAATACAGCTTGTCTGTGCGTTTCAGGTGAAGTAGCTTTGCTGCAGTTTTTTTTACACTTCACTGTGAAGGATGATTTGAGAAGAGTTCCACATAAATTCACCAGGAGGGGATCATGTGGTTGACCATTCCTAAAGGGTTGACTAAATTATGCAATTATGAATTGTACCAGCCAGATTTCAGTTCAAGTGAAAATGCTGTCTTAAGTTTAGTTGATGTTTATTTGAGGTTACCATAATAAACAAAGAAAATAGACCATCATCACATCAGCTTGCAGTGAAAAACTTTGATCTCCTGACTGGCCCCTGCTAGGTCTACCTATTGCCCTGTTAAGGACCCTGATTACCTGTAATGACATAGTGACCAGTATGCATCACTAGATGGAGGTATTCAGTCAGGTTTTAATGTTACTGATCTAGGAGCAATTTTCCAATTACTTGCAGAATGGCTCCAACATCAGTTATAGTGACTTAACTGTACACCTTCAAAAAGGTAACCGTGTATAATAGAGCAGTATGTATACACAATGTGTGTACTGTGCCTGAAAGACTTGCAATAACACAACACAAACCAACATCCCTCAGTAATGTTGGTGTCATTGCCGTATTGATAATAGCCCACCATCTCATTATCTGATCAGCAGTGATCCTGTGGCAGTCCCTTTCCAGTGATGGACAATTGTGCAGAAATAGGAGCTATAATCAGCAACTGTGCAAAATGCTCCAACACAAATTGCAGTTGTGTGGCAAGTATATCAAATAAAACAGCTACTGAGCTTAGGACCAGCTTGGTAGATGTACCATAAACTAGGAATTCAGTGTATTTGCTCAGTGGACAACATATGATATAGACAAATGATTTTGGTTCTGTGCACAATGCTCCAAAAAAAAAAAGAGTTAAAATAACTCATGAATATTAAATATCCTAACTTTATTGACATTTCACATTCATAAATATAGGGCCATGTGGTATGTGAGTAAA